>JARFJB010002088.1:165000-182500 GCA_036346205.1 Vesta saturnalis | reverse complement strand
TTTATTATGTGTGATAATGGTGAAAGTTTATATTTTCATATGTCAGTTTTTTTTTTTAATTGCAAACTATTCTTTCACGTTGCCTATGGCAACATGTGCATAATATTTTGCACACTAGCGCGCAAAATAAAATGCAAGAATCAATCACTTGAATTAAAAAATACTAAAATGATACTTTTAATTTAACGAAAACTAACAAATACTAAGTAAGATAATATAGTTTATTTTACCAATACTACTACTAATATTCCAAATTGTAAGATAAACATGTACAATTCACATTTACAAAACACTCATTTGGCACACTTAATACAAAAATAACTAATTGACTTCTTACTTCTTACTGCATTTTGAAGCTATCAAAAACTTTGATAAATACCTTTACCCTAAGACTGAAATTATCAAGGCACAAGGATATGCACATCCCCATACGCATTTTACAATACATTTCAAACCTATCCGATTCCATCATTAAATTGATGTTTATATGTAACAAAAACATTTTTTCCAAAATTTAATTCTACAGTATTATTTTTCCTGCAATATTATTGTTTATTTCGGATAGGATTAATATTCAAACAATGATAATGCTATACGAAATTAAGATGCAGTGATCCTTATCTTGAGTTCTATTTAAAACTTTAATTTTAATTGTAATATATTTACTTACAAAGAAAACTGAAACAGAACAATCTATTAAAATTGTAAAGAATTTTTAATGCTATTGTCAGAGCACTTTAGCATGTTAAAATGTACTCCTACACTTGAAGAGCCATTGTCTTTTAAAAACAATCTCAGTGCTGAAAATTCTATTTTCTGGAATGTACGAAGTGTAATTTTAACTACATACTTGTGTTTTAATAGTATTATTAAGATTATTATTTTATTAAAAAATGTGATGTCGTTTTTATGACGATGCTACGTGGCATTAGCAACGAGTATTTAGGGGAAAAACTTAACATTGCAGGACACATTGTTGGATGACGTTGATAAATACGAGAAAGGCTATTTTTAATTTACTCATATTATCGCTACATGAAATGCACAAAGTATCGTTATAATTCTTATTTTATATAACATAATAATATAAAAGAAAAAAACTCGGTGATACTACCTCTGAACTTTACAAGCCTCCACCCATACAAACATTTGTTAGTGATTTAAGAGGAGCTACTGTACATAACTAATGCGGGCCGCGTCTTGTAGATACTTGAGAAAACCTTTAATAATATGGATAGTCTATTCATATGTAATTATACATAACCTGTAAGGCCTTCATATTGACAGCTTGTTACTCCCTTAATAGCTGGAAAAATGTGATATTGCTTGGGTATTGTCTGTCCATCCACGTCTAATCTATGTTTTTTAACTACGTTTCAATGAAGTGTTGCTTGCAGTAAATATTTTGCACATTGAGCATATGCTAAATAACTTTAAAATTTTTTGGTGGGCATCATATTAAAGGTATGAACGTTGAAGTATCGGGCAATAATAAAATATTCCATTAACACACAAAGTAAGTTGCATGTTACACATCATAGCCACCGAGAGCATGTTGTATTATACAGCAATTACTGAAAACCATACCATTGCAGACACTTGAGAGGACTTTCAAAAATAGAGATCATCTATTTATATCTAATCTTTTAAAACCTGTAGGGTCCTCGTACCGGCTGTTTTTTACACTCTAACGAGCTGAACTATTAGCAATTGTATTGTATTTTATTAAACTATCTAACTTTCAAATTTTAGTGCCGACAACGGTTCCCTACCCATACATCGTTCCCTGACGCTGTTATGATAGGTAAAAGGTTATAACTTCTAGGTACGAAAATTGATTTGTGTTGAACTTTATACATTCATGCCCCGAGTGGCGCACAGTGTTTCATTTTCACGTTTTGGTTGAGGTTTTGTCAAAAAAATATTGGAAATGTGCATTCATGTATGCATTACTTTGAGAAAACTAATTGTCTGACGTATTTGGAATTTGTATTTGTATGGCAATTATTTAAAGAGGACACCCTTAATAGGTAAGAACTGGCGTAAGTGATGATTCGAATTGGTGTTCAATCAATTTATTAGAAAAACGTCAACAATATCGCGTTCATTGGGCAGTTACTAAATTGTATATGTTTACATTATTAGCCATCATTTAAGATCTGCGATTTGCAAAGTTTGTGCTGTAACGCCTGTAACAGCAAAAAGTATTTTCTCGTTGTCAAAATCTAAACTATGGACAAGAACCATATTTACAAAGGCTTTAGCAGAATAAAAACTTAACAATGGGACAAAAAAATGGAAAAACCTGCAGTTAGTAGAAATAAAAATACATTATTAAGAAAAACAGCATGATAATTCACTGAGCATAATAGAAAAACTATAGAAAAAGATGCAACAAAATAACACCAAACTTACTATGTTATATATCAAAACTTCACCGTAAACAGAGCAAATAGGGTATAACAGGTTTGTCAAACTCAAAAACGTTGCACATATCTCTGTCCAACATTAAAAAATAAGAGGATCATGAACCTTGTTAGTAGTCTAACAAGTCAACCTTTCTGCAAGAATAAAAAGAACGCTAGAAATAGTAATTACCATAATTACGTAATTTAATTCCTACCTCTAACACAAAAAAAAAGAACTAATTACAGAAACAAACTTTCTACAAAATCCTTTCAACCAAAATTGAAAAGCAATGGGACAGAATCAAAAAACAGCACAAAACATGAAGAAAATTTAAACCATTATCACTTCAGCAAGAATACTTTTTTACTAAAACCACAAGAATTGAAAAAAAGATACTGATCTATTCAACTTTATAAGCTACATTTGAGGGAATTAGAAGTGGACTAACTTCCAGATATTTTTTCAAGCTGCACAAAAAAATGATTTTTACGTTCAAAAATTGCATTTATTGTGTGTCTGTGTGTCGGGGTGTCTGTGTGTCTATGTGTCTGTGTGTCTGTGTGTCTGTGTATCTGTCTGTCTGTCTGTCTGTCTGTCTGTCTGTCTGTGTCTGTGTGTCTGTGTGTCTGTGTGTCTGTGTGTCTGCGTGTCTGCGTGTCTGCGTGTCTGTGTGTCTGTGTGTCTGTGTGTCTGTGTGTCTGTGTGTCTGTGCGTCTGTGCGTCTGTGTGTCTGTGTGTCTGTGTGTCTGGTTGTCTGTGTGTCTGTGTGTCTGTGTGCCTGTGTGTCTGTGTGTCTGTGTGTATGTGTGTCTATGTGCTGTGGGTCTGTGTATCTGTGTGTCTGTGTGTCTGTGTGTCTGTGTGTCTGTGTGTCTGTGTGTCTGTGTGTCTGTGTGTCTGTGTGTCTGTGTGTCTGTGTGCCTGTGTGCCTGTGTGTCTGTGTGTCTGTGTGTCTGTGTGTATGTGTGTCTGTGTTCCTGTGTGTCTGTGGAATCATCATGAGTTGTTCAATACAAAAATTGATTATGGTTATTTCGATATACAGCTAAATTTATACGCCTCCGGTTGATTTGATTTACAAGTAGCTGGTTACTGTAAATGTAGGAAATCATTAATATGTTGAGCACAGTTAAAAGTTCGGGTACAAAGCTTACATCCAATATAGATAAAGAAATCATTGATTACAACATAATTCTCTTACACACAGACCGTCTCTCGAAATTCTGTACCAACATTAAACTGTATTTAGTTCGGTTTCAGAAAAGTCAAACATTAAAACACGGGTTTGAGTGTACGTACTATCAACGCAAAATAGAAAAAAAATATTTTTAATGTACTGAAACATCCCTCTTGCATACTAAGGTAGATTATTTTATCAAGGCTGTGTTGTCAAAGGCTATTTGATTATGGCGATTATGTAGGTGGCCGTTTTGTATATAAGCTGTTGGGTTGGCGCTATTATGTCGATACCTTTTTGTCAAAAGCTATATTGTCAGCGCAGCTCAGATGAAACTAAAAAATATTACTTGCCGTAAATATGGATGTGACATTATTGCCTAGCTTCTGATAAATAGTTCATCAAACAGTAATCCGTTTACTGTTCTATTAAGATTCGCGTCATTTTAAGATCTTAAGCATAACAGCAGTAGGCTTTAACTATGCACGATACAGGTACGGTTAGGATTGAGTTGTGTGACTTGGAAGGCAACATAAAGTGATATTATTTGCTTCGGGAAATTCAAGCACCTCTAATTGCTCTGATTTGGCACTGACATACACAACTGAGACAGGGCAGTGCGCAACCCACCTTCAAACCCTTTTTTCTTCTTTTTCGCTTTAAATTTGCCAATAGTGAGAAGAAATAAACTTTCACCGTTACAACAAGCAATAACAGTAATGGTGTCGCCCTTTTCTTAAAATGTTGCTGCTGTTATATTTTTCGATTGTTCCTCCGTGACTATATGTCTTATTCTAGTAACTTAAAATAGTTAATAACGGTTTTCCTATCTTTGCCTTGTACCTAAAGACAATAAAATCAAATGATAAAAATAAAAAACTAAAATGCATTGCGATTTATATTCATTAAACACATTATTAAATCCCATATGGTAAAAGTTTAATTTTAACGAACGTATACTTAAATATTCATATAGGGAGATAAATATAAATCAACACTTACCTTACAAATATAATTATTACAAAAATGTTCCCCACCAGCCCTACTACCATTATAATAAAATATAGACTAGCCAGCAGGTAGTGGTTTATTTTCTGAGGTGGCAAAAATTGTAACCAATGTATATTAATGGATTTGATATAATTCTCGTCAAATAATCCATATTTTGTCCATGATGAAATAGGATATGTTTCATTAAAAAACATATATACTATTGATATGTTATATGTTGTTTGGTTACTTGACATTGATGATTGCAATTAACTTTATTGATTTTGTTTGTTTTTTTATTTAATAAGTGTTCGTTGTCATCCTCGACTGTGGTTCACCAGTTTTGTAGAAATTTGTAATCTGTAAAAAAGAAATACATAAATATAATGTGCTTTATAATAATAGGTAGACATGTAGTATGATTTGTTTTAGAATAAATTATTATTTTTAGTTACCCACTATATTTGCGTATTAATCGTAATAATAAAAGAAATATCTACAAGTAGTTGATTTCATAGGTTAATTTTTATCCCATACCTATTCTAATTTCCCCCACAATAATTAGCTTGATGATTTTGTCATTAATGATTAACCTTGCAACAACTATCTATAATATAGTTAAGTAGGTACCTACGCTTTCATGGAAATTATGTTAACTAATGACTGTATTGTCAAATGGAATATAGGTAAACCGTATGACAACATTGACCAATAAACAGTTTAGAACAAAAACTTATGAAAACGTATATATCTCAATGGAAAAGTGTTACTACCTTTAAAATCTAATTTTGTATCGGTCTTAAGACAACGCTTGCGTACCGTTAATTCATAAATCAAAATGGGCTTTTCTCTCGCAAGAGTAAAGCCTGTTTCTATGGCCACAAAATAGTATATCATTTCCTTGCGAAATAATCATAATAAAAACTCCCTCATGTTTACACATATTTATTAATTTATTACAAATGAAAAACTCAACTGGTTGCTGTAACATACGATCTGTTTTATTCCCTAGTAACCTGATTACTTAAATTTATTAATGAATACTCGTACATCTGTTCAAAACTAGGTAAATGTTATTAATTGTGGCGCCACTAAACAAAATTAACATCCGCAGAAACAAACGTATTAATAATAGTATACTAAGTAATAACACTAGAGCGAGTAAGAATTATCATGCAATATCATCTATAATCACATCAGGGATGCTAACATTTTAAAAGCAGTAACACTGACTGTATTAGATTTCCTGATATATAATATATATATATATATATATATATATATATATATATATATATATTGTTACCGGTTTTCAAGATACAGAGTGTTTTTTAATTTTTTCGACCCTATATGTTCCTAACTAAAATTAATATTATAGATGATTTATGACCATTCTTGTGTTATAAACTATTCGTTGCCGTGGATTTAAACAAAACAATTCATGTACAGGAAAGTAACAACGTTAGTTCGGTAGCCGAATGGCTACTGGTTAGGTCTGGTGGTTGGCAGTTGTCATCCTTCTGAAGTTGTGGGTTCGAATCCCGGCAGCACAAAATATTTTTTTTCGAAAAGTGGCATACTGTGGTGAAGAAACAAACAAGTGACGTCAAATATTAGACCTATTTCCTTCATATCAATTATTTGAACATTTTTTGTGGATTTGATTATCAAACCTTAATGAACTCTCAGTGTCATAATTCGAAAACTAGGGTGTTAATCTCCGATTTCAATTGAAGCTTACATAATACAGAAGTTTTTCCTTTGTAAGCCATACATCAAGTGGGTTCCCATAAAGGAATATTGCTCTTGGAAATTCGTCATAAAGTTTGAAAAAATCTTATTTTGAAATTAATTCAGGTCTTACAAATGGTGAATTATAAATTTGTTTCGAATCGATTTAAATTCCGGAAGGAAATTTTGTGCTCTTCAAATTTTTTATTAGGCATATTTCTGTAACTCCTCTAGTTTGGAACATACAGGGTCATTTTTATGGTAACCCTGCGAAATTAAAAAAATTAAAAAACACTCTTTATTTTGAAAACCGGTAACAATAGAGCATATATTTATTAACAATTATTCGTTTCATTTGGTCAGAGGAATCAGCCGTTTTCGTTTTGACCATCGAGATCAGTCACCCTATATACGTATATATATATATATATATATATATATATATATATATATATATATATATATATTAGGTAGAAGTCATTAGATATTTAGACACGAACTTAAAATAAAATTCCAAAGCCGCCCGTTTCTAAAAGACCGATAATACCATTTAGCCATTTTCAATCCTATTTAATACATTTTTAAATTTTAAAATAAAAATTAAAAAAATCTTTTTAAAAATATGCATATATTATAAAATTAATGTTTCAAATTGGAAAAACATTTTCCTTTTACCTCGAATTCGTCCTAATACAAAATTAATAAATATTAATTAATATTTTAATTATATTTGGATCTTTTTCCCTTTAATTCCCGCCCTCCCCTTCTGCTCTTCCTTGCCCTTCCTTCTCCGTTTCCTTTCTTCCTTTCCCTCTCTGCTTTCTTCTTATTCTCCGCTCTTCCCTTCGTCCTCTGCCTCCCTTCCTCCCTCGACTCCCTTCGCTCCGCTTGCTCCCTTTTCGCTTAAGTCTAGATCTTGCCATCTCTCTCTCCCTTCTCTTCATCTCCCTCTCCTCTCCTCTCTCTCCTCTCTTCATCTGCTCTCTCTCTCCGTCCCTCCTCTTCCCTGCTCCTTTCTCTCTCCTCTCCTTCTCTCTCTGTCCTCTTTTCTTCCTTTTCTCCCTCTCCTCTTCTCCTCTCCTCTTCTTCCTCTCCTCTCCTTCTCCTCTCCTCTCCTCTCCTCTCCCTCTCCTCTCCTTCTCCCTCTCCCTCTCCCCTTCCCTCTCCTCTCCTCTCCCTCTCCTCTCCCTCCTCCCCTCTCCTCTCCTCTCCTCTCCCTCTCCTCTCTCCCTCTCCTCTCCCTCTCCTCTCCTCTCCTCTCCTCTCCTCTCCTCTCCCTCTCCTCTCCTCTCCCTCTCCTCTCCTCTCTCTCCCTCTCCTCTCCTCTCCCTCTCCTCTCCTCTCCTCTCCCTCTCCCTCCTCCCCTCCCCTCTCCCTCTCCCTCTCCCTCCTCCTCTCTCTCCTCTCCCTCCTCTCTCCTCTCCCTCTCCTCCCTCTCCCTCTCCCTCTCCTCCCTCTCCCTCCCCTCTCCTCTCTCTCCCTCTCTCCCTCCTCTCCCTCTCCCTCTCCCTCTCCTCTCCCTTCTCCTCTCCTCTCCCTCCTCCTCTCCTCTCCCTCTCCCTCTCCTCTCCCTCTCCCTCTCCTCTCTCTCCTCTCCCTCTCCTCTCCTCTCCCTTCCTCTCCCTCTCCCTTCTCTCCTCTCCTCCCTCTCCCTCTCCTCTCTCCCTCTCCTCTCCCTCTCCCTCCTCCTCTCTCCCTCTCCTCTCCCTCTCCTCTCCCTCTCCCTCTCCTCTCCTCTCCTCTCCTCTCTCCCTCCTCTCTCTCTCTCTCTCTCTCTCTCCTCTCCCTCCTCCCTCCTCCCTCCTCCTCTCTCCCTCTCTCTCTCCCTCTCTCCTCTCTCTCTCTCCTCTCTCCCTCCCTCCTCCTCTCCTCTCTCTCTCTCTCCTCTCTCCTCTCTCTCTCCCTCTCCTCTCTCCTCTCTCCTCTCTCTCCCCTCTCTCCTCTCTCCCTCTCCTTCTCTCCCTCTCTTCATCTCTCCTCTCCCTCTCCCTATTTCTCCTCTGAAAATTAACTTTTTTACCAGGGTCATCACTTAAATTACTTTCATCGTAATTAAATATAGCTTCTGGCTTACATCTTTTAGTGTTAAAGACAATTCGTCAAAAAGTTTGTTAACATTTCAGTGTCCACTGCTGCACGGAATCTCTTAATGTTATTACTTAGGCGTTCCGACAAAACTTCTTTGTGACGCGATAGAAAAGATTTTGCCCAATCGTAACCAGGAAGATTGTTTTTAAATTTGGAACTCCTACCTATACGATCAAGATAAGCTTTAGCACTTAAACGTAAATATAACGTATTTAAGGGAAATCCCCATTTAGCGCACGTAATTAGGCCTTCCACAAAATCAGCTTCTTCAATTTTCGTCAATACAGTTTGACCTCCGTGTTTTTAATATGCCGACCATGCATTTTGTTTATGAGTTCCCTTGGGTATATTATACTTGTTAGAGGCTTTATTCACTAATTTTGCCATCCAAAACCTCGGACAAACACTTTTCTAAAGTTTCCTCACTGTACTTTTTAAGGCGTTTGGTGCCTTCCTATGTTTATATACACGTGGCATGATTTATTTAGTTTTACGTTATGTATACGACAAATGACGTGACCGTATGCACTAAAGTCTTACAACAAACTGAGCGTCTGCACGTGCCGATAGCGACCGACAAGATTTTACAGGTCGGTCAACTTCGACGGTCAAGTTCACCCAAATCAACGTTAAATTTGCAGGTACAAAAATATTACTAAAAGAACGAAAATACTTATCAATCATGCATCATCTGAAAGTATTTTCGGGTTGCAGTAACTCAATAAATAAAATATGTACCACACTCATAAAATGATTTGATCACCACTATTCAGGTAAAAGTTTAATTACCAATTTATGAAGTCTAATTTCACAGGTGCCTTCAGGTTTGTACCCATTCATTGCTAATTGTTGGAATTAAATTTTATTAGTAACATTTTGTGAAGAAAACCAATTACAATGGCACAGACTTAACATACATGGCTAAAAGTTAAATTTACGAATATCATACGGGTTTAAATGTTTTTTTTAGTTTTTGGTCATCTTCACCCCCGCGGTCAACTTCACCCCATTTTACGGTAAATATTTTAATTTATACATAACATTCTGATAACTGTACAATAGGTGCTAAACTAAATATTAAACATCTATAATTTCGTTGAACTTCGAACTGCATTACACTGTACACACTTTCTTCTACAAGAATGAAATAATTATAAATGTGTCGATATATTGATGTTATCGTAAAGTACAAGAATTATGACGATTACAAAGCATTAATCGGGTTTCTAGAAGAGCTGTTATAAATCTTGAGAATAACAAACTAATTGCAACTTTTATCAATCTTTCCACGTGAAATGATTTAAATTATAATAAACAAAAAAAAAAGTATTTCTTTACTTACAAATATATAGGTTATGTATTATGATGGTATGTAATTATAATCGAAACCAAGTCCTAAATTATAACAACTCGCTATCGCAGCAAAATATTTTTGACTATGAATAAAATAAGTGGATATAATGGATATTAAAATATAAAAAGCATTCAATAATTTTCAACTTTCTTTGACATTTTATGGAAATTTATGTGGAGACATCTGCCAATAAAAATATTAACTAAAAGATACTTTGCTGATTTAATGAAGATTGACGTCGCCTAAATCTTAGTTCGTGTAATTTTAAGAGTCATGCCTAACTTTATTTGAATCAAATTATAGTATTTATTACTTTTTCACAATACAAAAACTGCATACGTGAATATGTTTGTGTTTTGTACATTTAATGTAAGAGGAAAAATGACTAGGCATTAGATTGTTTGCTGGCCACATCAGATTTTTTATTATCGCCACCTAATTAATATTGTCTGGTCAGGTTTTAATTTTAATTACTTGTTTAATTTTTTGCTTAATAATGTTAAACTGCCTAATACAGTTACAAAAGAGAAGGAAATTGGGATTATCTGGAAAAACCTTGAAAAGGTACGGAGATAAAGAGAGAGAAAAACTAATATGTTAATTAATATACAATTATTAATTCCTACTTAATAATAAAATCGTAAATCTAGCATGTTTTAAGATAATAAATTCAACTCAAAGAAAAAATAATCATAACATGATACAGAACATAAGCTGACAACATGAGTTAGGTTTTTGAAGTAAAAGATAACTTCAAACTACATTTCGGGATTTTTATATTACAATGAGACGTTACTGTAATCTCTAGCGTATTCAAACAACATAACACTGTTTTATAATCAAATATTATAAAATCATTAAAGCAAGTAGCGTAAACGGCTATCGAATTGTTTTTCCATATTAAAGTTAATAAAAATAAATATTTGACAGTTGTACGTTCGAATTAAATTTTTCGGACGACGTCTAGCGAATTTACTGATAATATTGCATTTGATATTCCGTCGGTGTAACATTAAATCAAAATGCTTAGTTTCAAAACATGGATCACCGAGCTGGTAGAGCAGTGGTGACAAGATCTGCTTAGCATACGGGAGGTAATGGGTTCGACTCTCGTTACCGTCTACCTTGTTTTTTTTGTGGGTTTTCCTCATACAATGTGCATGGTCACTGTTATATCACCATTTATTGTTGGAATTATGACGATAGGTGTATTTTCCCCAGATATCTCCGTTCCCCTATTATCCTGGAAAATTAATCCCACCATGCATATATACGTAATGTATGTATGTTTGGGAATCCATGATTCTGGCTGAAATATCGACAGCCCGTTCCTTTTTCCTTTCTCAAACATGGATCAGTCTTAAGGTTGGATATACGAGTAACAATCAACGAAATTAGCTCAAAGCTAATGCATTTTAATAAAGAATTAGTTGTAACGATGTTTTGCAGATACAAGTTGGAGAGACACGACAACGCGCGTTTTTCGCCGTTAGAGACACCAATAAGACTGATTAACCCGCCTTATACCAGGCGTTGAGTTAAATGTAGGAAAACCTCAGGAGATGACCGATATTCCTCGACAACCGCCACATAAGAAGACAGCAACTTTACAGCGACCGAAATAGACACCACCAGCAACAGTCTCTTCTTCACCGACTGACGTCAGTTACGCCAAAGCGACGGCAGTTAATGTTTGAAAAGCAGAAACACCAAACGCGGCTCTACCTTAAATTTCAACTCCATGTTGGACATCCCCGCATGTCTTAATATGGGGAAGGTCCTGTGTTTTTCTGAAATGTGTCACTTGTGGATGAAATTTGTCTAAGAATTTTTTTTTATATATCCGAACAGTTGTATAGCATCCTAAATTAATATTAAGTTGCAGGGAATTTTTATTCTAAAGTTTTTTTTATTTTAAATATGTGCAAAAATTTTGAAGTTTTACAGAAAACGCCAGATCAACGCTTTGATTTTACTGATTTACCTGGTATACGCGATGTAAGGTAAGTAAGTTTTTTACTTTGCTGTGGAATACTCGCATTTGACCCCGATCCCGATATATTTTCGATTATAAACAAATAGGCGCCCCTTAAATTTATGACTTCCTCTATTGTGTCTTATGTATTACAATCTATCCTATTACAAAACTAATAATACGCTACTCCCGTCCACCACTGAGCTGCCATTATTGCCCGTAAAAAAAAATTCTAGTGGTATTCGTTAAAGCCGAAATTACGACTGACTTGTGGAGAGTGATATGCACGCACGGTTAATTTTCGATACATCAAAATTACGACACAGTTAAAATGTAATAATCTAAAATATAAAAACCTTTGCTCTTAATTATGATACTCGTCTTTTAGGTATGACATCGCGTTTACTTTAACTAACTTAATAAAACTTAATAAAAAAGAGATCATATTCAAAAGATAACCTCCTTAACACATTACTGTAATAACCTACTATAGTAGTTTCAATATAGCTTTGTTGAAAATCAATTATTGCTCTATTTTAAAATTTGGTACATAAATAGTTTTACCTAACAAATATATAACATAGAACTTCAATCCTTTTTTTAGCGAGCGTGTAATGTCTGCAGATCCCTTTTGTGTTTGTATGTTTGCGTATTTTGTGCTTGTTTATGTTTGTGGTATTGTGTTTGTGCTTGTTATTTTTTGTGTTTCTGTGATTTGTTTGAGTTTGTGTTTTTTTACTGTTTTTGTTTTGTTTTTTGTGTTTGTGTGTTTGTGTGTTTTGTGTTTGTGTGTTTGTGTGTTTGTTTTTGTGTTTTGTGTTTGTGTTTGTGTTGTGTGTTTGTTTTGGTGTTTGTGTTTGTGTGTTTGTGTGTTTGTGTTTTGTGTGTTTTGTTTGTGTGTTGTGTGTTTGTGTGTTCTTGTTCGTTTGTGTGTTGTGTGTTCGTGTTTGGTGTTTTGCTGTTTGTGTATTCGTGTTTTGTTTGCGTGTTTTTTTGTGTTTGCGTGTTTGTGTGTTTGTGTGTGTTTTTGTGTTTTTTGTTTGTTTTTTTTTGTTTTTTTTAATGCTCAGTTAGATGTAAAATTAAATCATTGTGGTACTTAAATAAAAAATTTTTAAGCGTATCAGCGGGTGGTTTATTTTTATTTTGGCTCATATAAAATGTAGAAAAAATTCATTGCGCATTTTGGTCCAATTTTAAAAATATAAACATGAAATATTAGTAGATGCCTAATTACATCCCTACCTTTATAAAGAAATTTTTTCCTCATTGAAATGGAATCAGGCACGCTTTAATTATTTATTGAGATGAAGACAATCTACTCTAATGGTCTATTTTAATATAGCAGATATACGAATTTTATTTATTTTCATTACATTTACACTTCACTAAGATTATACAACAATTAAGTTTCAAAAATTGCAATAAACTTACTACAGTTTTTGTCAAATTTTCAAACATATCATCAATCAAACCATTTTGTGATTCTTTAATTATAGTATCACATACCACTTTTACATATTTTGTTTCAGATAACGAAGCGAATATTTTCAGCTTCTAAAGCTACTATGTATGAATACTATTATTAACAAAGGTGCAGACAAAAAAAAAACAAAAAACAAACACCAAATTTTAAACACACCAATTCTATGTCGACAATAGAAAAATGTGAAGGGAAGTTATTAACCGTGAATAGAGATTGTTTCCCCATATTAAAATTGCACTAAGAAGGTGTTCCATTTATTTACTTCACACAGATTCTTTTCTTAATGTTATACGAGCCAAATACGAAATACGCTCTGATAAAATTGTTGTAAAATCTTGTAGTGAATACAATTAGAAACTGATACTTTCCAGGTAGAATACCAAAGTATAACTATACAGGGTTTTCCACGGTAGGCGTTCGTTAGAAGTTTATGTGGTTAGAAACAATTTAGCAATCTGAATTTTTGGGCTTAAGGGTTATTTAAGATTCTATTTCATTCTAAAATACTTTCAAGGTCATGTTACTTGCGGTTATACCGGAAGTCGCCACTAACTTCCTTATTTTAAATGGAACACCCTGTATATTATTTTAGATGTAACCCTATTTTCAACACTGCTTGTCTTACTTATTTTTGACTGATGGAAAGTGCTTCTGGAGTAGACAGAAGCATAAGAACTATACTTTTGAAATACTCATTGACAATTTATTTATTGCATACATGGTGTTCAAAATTTGATGAACTATTAAACAATTTTCAAAGTTGAAAAACTTTGTTAATTCAAATGTGACACCCTGTATATTATTGGATGGATTATCGACAATTTTCTTGTTAATTAACATTTTCTACTTTAATGTGATTTTTGACAGAAACTGAAATGTTTTTCAAAAATAAAATGAACTTAATTCAAATTACACAAATTCTATTTTATTAAAGCAATGAAATAAAACAAGAAGATAACAAAATTGAGAGCATAATAACAAATGAAAAACATAAAACAATTATTTGAACATAACTAGAAGAAAAGTGATAAAAAAGATAAAATGAATCATTACAAATGTTCCACATCGCCAATTTGATTTAAGCATTTTATAATTCTATCATATACTCCTTGCGAAATAGATCCCAATTTCGTGTGGACACATACTATTGAATGCATTGTGAACACGATTTAGCAATTCCTCTAGTTTGAACTGGCCTAGAGTACACTAATTCTTTTATACGACCCCAGAGGTAAAAGTCCAGGGCGCAAATCGGTGACTCGGTGGCCAGTTCAAGGTCCTTGGGGCCAATCCACCGATCTTCAAACATCAATGTCAACTGTTGGTGTACAGCTATAGTGGAATGTGCAGGAGCACCATCCAGCTGATACCAACTGTTTGCCCTGCCGCATGCAGGTAGAGTATTTAGAAAATCCATAACAAATCCACGGAGAATTTCAAGATATCATCGTACACGTGATAAGCCACTCTATTATCCATAACTAAACAAAAAACGTTAAAACTAAATTGGAACTGGTGATTACGTTCTCTTGTTACATGAGGATTATCTTGTATCCAGTAGTGATTATTTCGGCGATTGAAAATTCCTTCTCTACTGAATTTTGATTCATCGGTCCAAATAATGTTGTGAAGAAATCTCGGATATTCGGTCATTTGTACAAGAATAAATTCACAAAAGTTAACTCGTCGTGCCTGATCACCAAGATGTAATCCTTGCACAGTTATTACCGAAAAATGCATTTTATACTTCTTTAATATTCTGTGGATTGATGTTTGTGAAATATCCAAATCCAGTGCAGCTGATGTAATTGAAGTTCGTGGATAAGCGTGAAAATAATAACACGTTCATCGTTAACTTCATTATCTATTACTGGCTTTAAATGCGTTCGAGTTGCCCTTATACTTCCAGTTGCAATAATCGAGCTTCAATTCTTGCAAATTTTCCAGGTGTCATTAATGGTAGGTGTGGATACCGTTCGTTAAACATGCATGTTCGCCTAACAATTCGTCCACATTCACCATGCGTGTAAAACAAATTTAATAAATCATTGTTAGAATATTCTTGAATACATTCCATTATAAACAGTACTTAAAAAAAATACTTAAAAAATTACAAAATCACTTAAATTGTACTGATTTGACATTAAATCAACAACAATTTTTTGGTGTCAAAATCAAGGCTCACTAGATTGCAGTTTTGAATTTTATCGCTTTTATAAAAATATGGAGTTATACGAGTTATAAAATGCTTAAATCAAATTGGCGGTCATGTGGAACATTTGTAATGATTCATTTTATCTTTTAGTTATGTTCAAATAATTGTTTTATGTTTTTCATTTGTTATTATGCTCTCAATTTTGTTATCTTCTTGTTTTATTTCATTGTTTTAATAAAATAGAATTTGTGTAGTTTGAATTAAGTTCATTTTATTTTTGAAAAATTTCAGTTTTTAAAAAACATTAAATAGAAAATATTAATTCAAAAAATTGTCGATAATATATAGGTAATTTATACCAAACGATGCATAATAAATTTCAAATATTCATTTATTAATATAAGAGCCTTTCCTGTAAAAAACATAAACAAGGCGTGGGTTAAAAAATAACATACACTTCAAAATTTTAAAAATCAAAATCTTAAAAAATTTAAAATATTAAAACCTTAATAAACAATAAAGAATGTATAGAAACCCATATTAATCCTAATTTTTATAATCCATTTTCGAAAATTTTTGGATTTAATTGTACATACCAATAAATACGATAAAAACAAATTAAAATTTTAAATGTTTGAATTTTAATAATATATTCCATTTATTTTTAACCTTATTTATTCCTTTAAAATATTTATATATTCATTTTTTTTAATATTTATTTTTGTTACTTGCAATTAAAATTAATTTATGAAAAAAAATTTAATAATCGTTAAATGTTTTTTCTTTTTAAACAAAAGTCCTGTACAAGTTATTCAAATTTTTATATTCAAACTAAATAAATTTGAAATGAAAGAAAAACCAAAATTATACGTTCTACTACAAACATAATTTATTTTTATAAAAAAAAAAAATCTTACCTATTTTACAATTAACAAATTTATTTACAAGCTATAATATTTTAAGAATATATCCGCGATGAGATAATGTATGAAACTGACAAAACAAATACTCTCAACTATCTTTGCGCAAGATTATTCCGAAAACCAATTTTTAAAACAATTTCATTTTTCCGAAGAATGAATCCCTAATGAGACCACTAAAGCATAATACCCATAAACTGTATGTAATCAAAATATCACTTTAGATAATTTTATTAATAACGCTTTTGTAGGGTGCACTAACCCTCTTACAGTGCCGGATTAATCCTAAGGGAACCCGAGACTTTTGAGAGGCCCTAATTTGTAAAATATTTTTACACACATTAAAACAATGCTTTTGAAATAACCGATAACTTTATTAATATACACGATAAAGTAAATAATTATAGTTAGAATCGTACGTACGATATTATTCCCTTGGAACTTTCAACTCTATAAATATGGCGTTATAACATAAGCTCTGCATAGTTGTATAAAGGATCTACTAATATGTATACGCATAGCTTCATTTAGGTAGATATTACAGGTACAAGTGGCCTCTAAATAATAATTTTTATTAATGGTCTTAGCGGGGTCGTTAAAGGCTGGGTATTACAGCTCCCATAAGTCGTTTTTAAGCCCCTCTTAGATCTGAATACAAAAATCTTAGCCTAATCCAGTTTTTTTTAAATAACTACCTACTTTCAAATTTCAACACAGTTATTTTTTGCAAATCTAGCTTCAGAAAAAGCTTATGGAGTAATAACGCAGCTTATAAACACAATTAAAACAAATATAAACAAAAAGAGATCATTATCTAGTATTCTGTAATAATTAATCTATATTTCTGAAAAATTTCAAAAAAGGAACTCTACAGATCGCAGCAAACAAATCCAAACTTAGGCTACCGAGACGCAGATTCCATCTGCATGACATGGATAAAATAAATTCTAGTGCTAACAGCCAAGTAGAATATATAACAAAAATAGAAATAGCAAATAACGTATTCTTGATAGTTTTGTTAATAATTTGGTATGGTGAGGACATGTTTTGCTTATAGCAGTGTCATGTAATGAATATAAGGTAAATAATGAATATCTTATGAACATTAGGATGCCAGGGAACATTCCTTGTTATAAAATAGCGTTAACCTATCAATGTATGGTTTTCTACTTCATTCATATTTTGCTTGTGAAAATAATAAGAATTTAAATTTTT
>JARFJB010002088.1:70000-162500 GCA_036346205.1 Vesta saturnalis | reverse complement strand
GCACCTCCTCACCCGCACCACCACGCACACAACCACCCACGCACCAAGCACCACACACACCACGCATGCACCACACCACACCCACCCTCCCCACACACGCCCACACACTCCATGTAACGTGCCAATTCTTGTCTGTCGTTTCCTAAATTTAAGTTTCGAAATTTCCATTTCTGTTACTAAATATATTTACATTACATTAGTATCTTTAAGCATTTCTTTTTTCGTTCATTAATTAAATTTTTATTTCTGAATATTTTCTTTTCAGTCTATTTCATTACAAACGTCCCTGTGTATATTTTAGACACCCAATCTTAGTTCTATGCGCAACGTGAATTGAACACGCTTATGCATTTCCGTTTATCATGCCGTGCAGTTTAGACGTTATCATTTTTAAGTTTTGTTTCCCTTTTATAAGGTATTTAAAGGCGTCTAATTACATTTTCTATATATTATATTTATTAGGGAATAAGGAAGGGGCAAAGGTAGGAATAAGGAAACCGCTTATCTTACGAAAAAGCTTTTATGTTGGTAAATTTACATATCGTTGGACAGTGTGGTATGACGTCACGAACACACTTTGTTAAAATGGCGTGTTAATGCAGTGTCATCTTTATGAACATAAATGGATATAACTTTGTTTTGCATAAATCACATATGCTGTTATTCATATTCTGCGTTCGTCGTTATATCAACAGCTTTCGTTGTTCGAATCTTTGTTAGTTGATACCTTTCCATTATTGTAGGGGCAACATTTTGTGCCAATTATCTAATGTTACCATGTGCTACCGTTTGTCTATTTTTATGTTGAAGACAGATTAAGGTTATAGTGCCTTCCCATACGTTTAAGTTTCATTTATTTCCACGTTAATTACAAATAGAAATTACCTTTACATTATCGTATATTTGTCTTGGAATTGGAAATGAAAGTTCTCAAGCTACAATTTGTTTAAGACAAGATTAAATTATTTATTTTGGACAAGTAAGTACTTTTATTATATTAAATGATCCGAAATTTCAGAAATGTCGCTGAAGGTACTAAATTTGACTTATTTTAACTAAGTAAGAGATGTGTAAAAAAGTTACATACGTTAATTTAAAGGCAATTAGGGATGCGTAAAAATTTGCGAAATAGTGAATTGGAACCATTCAACCTAAGAATAAATTGCTGTTTTTAGTAAGTAAATTTGACAAAATAGCGAACGTTATCAAAAAGAAACGTTTTCCAATTAAACACGTAACAGATCCCCCCAGCATGATGGAGACCTCGGTAGAGGAACTGTGTAAAGGATAAAAGGAAGAAAGAAGTTTGAGTTTAGTACACTCAGGACCCACACAAAAGCCCTAAAATCCATGAATTTTAAGTAAACCTAGATTGTGAGCTTATGTACAGTGTTCAGTTTAGTAATTTTAAGATCGTAAGGCTTTATGAGAAATATCGTTTTAGTTAGTTTATACTGATATTAATCAGACATTTTGCTTTATTAAATATGCATATAAATACAGTTGTTTAGTGCTTATTCAGGATACCTTTCTCAATTTTTGTTGTGATTTAATTATTAAACCTAGAAATTAAATGGTGCCCAATATAAGAAATGCTAATACTGATTACAGCTATGGAAAAATCTGTTTCCCTCATACCTGATGAATGAGTTCTCGATTACAGTAAGTTTTATAAGTTTGTACCTCATTGAGCTAGACCGTGGTGCAATTTACCTTTGGTTAGTATATACATGGTGATTGACAAAAATATGCCAACCCGAAACCTGTGTTTTTTTAATGGAACACCCTGTATATTTTTGGATTTACTGTTACATTTAGAATAAAAGTATAAAAATTTGTATCTGTATCACTAACCGTTCTGCAGATATCGTCACTTTAATATCAAAATAGAGTTAACTTTGGAACCACGATGCGAGCGTTGCCTGCATAATTTTGTAAATCTTTTTATACCATCGACTATTAATAATAGTCTACTAACAAATAAACTGGAAAATTTTTCCAAAACATGTAAAACTGTACAGAACGATTAATTAACGCGAAATGTAATTTTTCTCAATTTTTTCTAATGCAACGCCCTGTATATTTTTTCACATATCACATTTCAATTATCACCACTGACACATCTGTCAATAGTTTAAGACATATTTTAACTCTACAAGTTGTCAAATTCATTTGTTTTGATTTTTTTCAATGGCCCGACTTAAACCCGTGCGATTTTTGTGTATGGGGTTTTCTCAAATCCAGGGTGTATTCTGTACCAATACAAATGCGTGAACAACTTTGGTTGCGAGTTCAAAATGCTTGCAATGAGTTCCGGAAGATACGTAATATTTACAAACAGATCAGACGTTCTTTAAATAAAAGAATTTCACTGTGCCTTGCAACCAACGGTTTTCATTTATTATAATTTAATATTAAGTTTAGTTTAATTTGTTATTCGTTATTTTTTAGATTAATAATAAATTAGAATTAAATGAAAAATTAAATGAAATGAATTAAAAATATGTATACAATACAAAATAAATAAAAAGTTTGTATTAAAAAGCATAAGACGTTTTAGAGATGTTTAACAAGAGTACATTTTTCACGTGGAAACTATCAGAGAATGATATTCTCACAGAAAATTAATAATTGAATGCAAGGGAAAGAAGGTAGGGTAAAAAATGCGTAAGGCCCCTGCCCCATGTCCGACCCTGTATATGATATCCACTTATCTCTAATCACTGAAAACAGTAATTAAAGGTGAATTTAAAGTAATTCCAGTGTAATTAAGCAAAAACCAGTTTCGTGACGTCATCTTTAAAGAGTGGTAGCTCCCTTAAGAATGATTTCCGGACCTAAGTTTGTAGGAACTCTTTTTTATATTTTTCTCTGTAGAATCACCCATTTTATTTTGTAGGGGTTGTTCCGGGGCACCCTTCATGTACAGGTTGTCCTGAAAAGAATGGGCCATACTGCAGAAGCACGTTCTCTGCATTAAAATATACCGATTCTTGCCTTAGTACAAGTTGCTCCCTTACGGACATACTAGTCTTTAAAGATTTATTTTGTTTTCTATTTTTTACGCTAACGCGTTTGGTTGGTTTTTATAGGTTTTTGCATTAGTTGAACATGTCTGTGAAATCAATTTTTGTGTAAAGTATAGAGGGCGCTTGCAGCAACCTATATGTTACATTCTCGTTGTTATATTTCTTTGATATGTGAAAAATTTGACATAATGAGGAACTTTTTAAAAATTACATAATAGCTATATATAAGATGTATACTTGTCGCAAGTCGGTAAACTCCACCATTTCCAAGAAAAATGTATTAGAAATAGTACTACAGATTCGATTTGTGAATTTACACTGCGTAAGAACAGGCAAAACCCAGCATTTGTAAGTAGTATTTAATTTACAGATGAAGCAACGTTTACTAGGAGAGGAGTTTTAAACAGAAATAATAGTCATATATAGGCTGACGAAAATCCACATGCCATTTTGGAGTAACATTTCTAGCATGAATTTAAAATTAACATCTGGTGCGGAATAATTAATAACAATCTTGTTGGTCCTTTTGAACTCCCAACAAATCTAACTGGCGATAATTACTTAAACTTTCTTAGAGAGAACTTGATTGATTCATTAGAAGACGCGCCCGTGAATATTCGTCATAATATGTGGTATTTACAGGATGGTGCCCCTGCTCATCACACTGTGGTTGCACACAATTATTTAAATAATATGTTTCCCCATCGTCGGATTGGACGAGGAAGTGAACATCTGTGGCCTCCTAGAAGTCCTGATTTAAGTCCAATGGATTTTTATTGTTGGGGACACATGAAAGCTCTTGTCTATTCCACCGCAGTTAATACAAGAGCTGAACTGTGGCAACGAATTAACGAAGCTGCGAATACTATTAAAAACCAGCATCTACCAAGTAAGGAGAAACCTTCTCAAAATATGCCAGAAATGAATTATGTCAAATTTTTCACATACCAACAAAAATGACAATGAGAGTGTAACATATAGGTTGCTGCAAACGCCCTCTATACTTTACACAAAAACGGATTGCACAGAGATGTTCAGCTAATGTAAAAACCTATCAAAACCAAATTTCAATTAAATAACTCAAAAAATAAATGAGTTAGCGTAAGAAATAGAAAACAAAATATGTCTTTAAAGGCTCGTATGTCCTTAAGGGGGAGCAAGTTGGTACTAAGGTAAGTTGACTTAAATCGGTATATTTTAATCCACAGAAGGTGCCCCTGCAGTATGGTTCATCTTTTCAGGACACCCTGTATATTATATATATATATATATATATATATATACGCACACTGTGTCTCTTGAATTTCTGGACATAGGGAATTCCCATGTTAAAATAAACTATTGTAAATATTGGCTCCCCTAATTATTTTACAGTAAAATGTCAAATGTAAAACTTCTTAAGGAAAAAAGGCTGCTTCTTATGTTACAATTGCATTTACATTTGGTTCATCCGTTTTCGAGAAAATTAGGAAAAACTTAAGGGCTTTTTCGTAACCGGTAACGTTAATAAGCCATGTAAGTGTCAGGATAAATACAATAAGGAGCACAAATAAAATAAGTTTGTTATAAACAAGAAGATGATATTCTAAATAAACAAATTAATTATGAACATTGGAAAATAAATCTCCGTTTGCAGCAAAACAATATCCAAGTCGATCATGGCTTATTAACGTTACCGGTGGATTTGAATAAGTTGATAATTTTTGAAATTGTTTCTGCACTTGGAATTTGCCGGCTTTGATAATTAGCCGAGTACAAATCTCTGATATTTCTAAGTGAATTGCCAGAGTAATGCCATTCAATAAATTTTACTTTTTCTTCAATGGTGTAATAATTCATTTTATAAACAAATTTTTCTTTAAAAGTAATAATCTGTCCCA
The DNA here is from genome assembly GCA_036346205.1 of Vesta saturnalis. NCBI lineage: Eukaryota > Metazoa > Arthropoda > Insecta > Coleoptera > Lampyridae > Vesta > Vesta saturnalis. The sequence goes on along the minus strand of JARFJB010002088.1, from coordinate 157,591 downwards.
AATAAAGTTTTAATGATAAATGAATTGTTTTTGAACAATGAATGATTTACAATGACAATTAATAATTATTGTTAGCATTGTCTGTCTAAAGCAAAGCAACCTTGACCAGTTACGAAAAAGCCCTTAAGTTTTTTCTAAATTTCTCGAAAACGGATGAACCAAATGTAAATGCAATTGTAACATAAGAAGCAGCCTTTTTTCCTTAAGAAGTTTTACATTCGACATTTTACTGTAAAATAATTAGGGGAGCCAATATTTACAATAGTTTATTTTAACATGGGAATTCCCTATGTCCAAAAATGCAAGAGACACAGTGTGTGTATATATATATATATATATATATATATATATATATATATATATAGAGAGAGAGAGAGAGAGAGAGAGAGAGAAGAGAGAGAGAGCAACAATCTATTTTGCCGCTCCCACAACGTAGTTCTGTACAGACATTATTTTAGGCAACATTTAGCCCAAATGCTGATAAACACCTTTGGGGTACAAAAATTAGGTTTTATGATCAAGGAAATCCATTTTCACCCGACTTTAAAAAACTGGTGTATAAATGTAGGATTTTAGGTAACGTTCGGTCCAAATATTGACAAACGCTCATGGCGCACAGAACTTAGCTCTTGGATATCGAATCAATCTTTTTTGTCGCGTCTCTAACGAAATAGGTGTATAAATATTAGTTTTGGGTAATTTTTGACACAAATGCTGACCAACACTCGTGGACCGCGGTATTTACCCACATCCCCAGAAACTTTCTTGTATAAATATGGATTTTTGGCAACAGTCAAATCCACTGTTAATCTCTTCTAATCTTGAAAAAATGTTTGTACTTTTCACAACTAGAGTACATAAGCCAAGCGGATGTGGCTTCCAGAAGAGTACAAACATATATCATTAATCGCTAGCAAAAGCTTAAGGGGTATAAAGCGAACGCACAGTAAACTCACAATGTTGCACTCGACACGATCGCTTTGTAAAGATGTTCCCGAAATTTTAAGTAATACCGACGAAATGAGGAATCGGGAAGTAAGGCCAAGGACGCACGGTTATTGTCCCTCAGCCCAACACTTATTTTCCTTACTTTTATTATTAATTGTTAACCTTCGTTACAAAATTCAATGAATACGTTATTTAATTCAATCAAATTAAGTAAAATTATTGCACGGCAAACGCTACTGCAATATTGGTCGGTTTCAATACACTAATAGTAGGATTGCCACCACTGTTTATTACTAAATTAAGTTAAATTATTACGGCAAAGTCAACTTCATATTATAACTGGAATCTCGAATTTCTCTTCAGACCTTTCGTCATAAAAATGATCGAGAGTTGGAAAGAGAGAAACGCCATACGCTACTTCTCCATGTAGCTTCTAATGAGAGGTAGTGAGTGACATACCGGTCGGTAAAACCAAAATTTCGCCTTAGCCATAAGTGCTTTCAATTGTTTTAGTTAAAATAATAAATTAATTAGTGGTGTTTCATGGTATCACAACTGTGAAGTTAAAGTTAGTTCACAATTGATCAGAAGTGTAACAAATTACTAGATTTCGTAGTTAAAAATTAGTTATTTGTATTACAAGGCCAGAAAATGGGTGTTTGCGAGTACGTGTAAACTTTGTAAATTTATGTGTGTTATTAAATCCAGTACACAAAATTGTTCTACTTTTTAAAATTTGCTATCTGCTGAAATTAAGTTGGCAAAACTGACAACTGACAGTAACCATTTTGTTGACTAATGCGGTAATTTGTAGCTTATAAGGAACTAATACGGGCATAATAACGGATGCGTACATATACACGGTAACGCGATTAGGCTTTGTGTTATGTCAAATGTCGAATATTCTATTAGTTCTGTCACTACAACGAATACCAACTGTAATTTAGTATTATTTTTTCCGGCCTAGACCGGGAAACGCATAGTTTCCGGGCGGATTTGCGGTCTGCACATGCCCTATTACAGATCGAAGGCACAAAAAATAAATTTTTTAAATACGTGAGTAGGTGTTTATCTTCTAATACGTGGAAACATTGTTTGAATAAATTTCAAATGTATTGTTACATTACCAAGTACGTCTGGTTATTGTTTTAGAAACGTTATTCTGCAATGTGTTATTAAAATAAGCATTTGAATCAATTATATCCGTAGTAGGCAGGAAACGTTTTACCAATAAATAAATATCACATTTATACAGCAAATTTAACGTTCTTAGATTCTCTTTGATTCTGGAGCAGTGACTAGAAAATTACTCCAGCCCGAACGTGTTATCGTGTGATCGCTCATTTTGAATAATACTTTCTATTTAAAATAAATTCATGTTTTAGGTACAATTTAAAACTATGCCCAATTATTATAACTGTATTTATATCTACAAACTTTTACCTTCTTGTTGGTAAATATTTTGATGGTTTATTGGTAGCTTAATGTTTATATAACAGTGAAGTCTTAATTTCATTACAGATGTTAAGTGTCATTTTAACTTTAATTCCAACTGACCCTCAATGCTTCACGTAAGAATTTTATATCGTATAATCCTTACTCTCCAAAATAATGTTATCATTAAGCTTGTTTCATTTTGTGCAGTGAACGGTTTTTGTTGCATTGATTAATGATATTAAGCACAATAGGAGAACAGAAATATTTTATGTAATTTCTGATACGAACGAACTAACCTTAAACTTATTACTATAAAAAACAACAGAAAGGTGGGAAACATGTAAAACCCATGCCAGCCAGGAAGGTCCCACCACCCTTACCATGGGATCCTAAACATTGGTTCTTCAATTTCCTGCGTTCGAAACGGGCTGCCGATCACCCTTTCTTTATCCTTAATCCTTTTTTCCTTTCGTGCTCACTCTCTTCCTATCGAATTAGAAGCCCAAGATTAAAATAGATGGCTGCGGTTTCTAGAGTAAAAAACGCCGTATGTAAAATCCCACCCCGTTTGGATGTCCGGGAGGGTAGGACGCAAGCGACCTTTATCATCAAAAGTACCCACTTTCTGATCTACTACTGTTGTAACATCCACGGTATCAGGTCTAACCTTAATGGTGTTCACCAACATCTTGAACAATTACAACTTGACATTTTGTTTCTATCTGAAACCCAAGCCTCTGAAAATTCTAATTTGCCCAACTTGCAATTTCCCCACTACAATGTTCATTCTAACTTTCGGTACAAAGAAGAAGTGTATGCCTACCTTAATGGCAGCATCTCTTGCAAAAGGGTTTCTTCTTTGGAGGAAAAAAAATTCGACGTGGTTTGGTTGGAACGTTCTGGTTCTATATTTGTGAGATTCTACTGTTTCATTTATAGGTCTCCCAAAGACAATAACATTTAAGACTTCTTCGATTACCTTAGTGTGAAAGTTGACTACCTTCTTTCCCACTTTACATTTTGGGATATCTCAATTCTGGGAGATTTCAAGTGTTGTTTCGTGACACTAATTGGCTGCTATTTCAATAAGAAACTATTCTCTTTCCTTGAATCTAACAAACTCCTTAGTAACCACCAATACGGTTTCAGACAGAATCATTCAACAGGTGATCTTCTTTCATGTGACTCAAGTTTGGAACAATATATTAGAACAATCCGGTGAAACAGTCGCCTTAGATATCTCAAAGGCATTTGGCCAAGTTTGGCATAGGAATTTACTTACCAGACTCACCTCGTTTGGATTAAATGATACGCCCATCAACTGAATTTCTAGTTTCCTTGATAAAAGCTCTTACACTTTTTCTGCAATATATAAATGATTTTATTCCTTCAACGATTAACTCAATCCATTGCTTTGCTGACGACAGCACTCTCCAGTGTAGTTCATCTCAGTCTCTCATGATAGTAATCCACCTTCTATCTCAAGTCAAGATATTAAAGCTGAAATCGCCATTTCAATCAACAAAGACATTCAACGTACCCTTGAATGGGGAAATAATAATCTAGTTAAATTCAATGCTAACAAAACTCTGTCCTTGTGTCCGCCAAAAAAGATCGATCATTTCCTATTGAAAGCATGAGTGGCTCAGATCTTAACTTTTCAGACTATTGCTGTTGGGAATGACTGTATCTATCATGGGTTGACCATCTTCTGCCAGTTACTAATCTCCAATACGCTCTCGATATCGATGATCGTATTCGCCCCTAACTTCTGAAATTCAGTCCCTTGAGCATACAAGAACCGTTTCAATTCTCTCTTTGTAGTACATCATCAATATGCAGCACAAATCTCCACTTGTACAAAACGGGCCCAATCCACATTCTTCTACATGGCTCATAAACTCTGTAATGATCTTCCTAGTTCCTGCTTTCCTCTCACTTATGATATGAAACAAATTAAGGTAACCGTTCATAGGCATCTCATGCCAATTAAATGCCTCCCTGTCCATCATACTTAGTGTTCCTGCGTGCCTCGGCACGTTAGGTTAAACTTAGCCTATGCAGAACTACACTTATTTAAAAAAAACCTAAACCCAAGTTATTTTTATTAATAAACAAACGAACAGTAATCTTTGCCTAACTTAGATCTTAATCTTAAACGTATTTAGTTTCAGCTAAAGAATCATTTTACCTTCTGTCATTGTGATAAAACAAAAATTATTTCAATCCTAATTCTAAATATTTGTAACTAAAGTGTTTCTTAATACTTTTGAAAAAGAACACACTTGCATATAGTGTTATTATAAAATTTCATTAATACGGTTACTAAACTAATTGTAAACCTACAAAACTAAATTATTACGTAATATTAAATTAAAAAGGTAGAATTATTTTATTTAGCAACTTTGGAATAACACATTAGAAAGGTCCGGTGAAACAGTCGTAGTAATTTTAGATGTTTCAAACGGTTTTGACCAGGTTTGGCACAAGTGCCTACTCGTTCGGCGTATCCGATACGCTCATCAATTTGATCTCCAGCTTTCTTGAGAAAAGACGTATACGTGTTGTCGCTTCTTTTCGAAAAAAACTACTAATAACGCGGGCGTACCCCAAGGATCAGTGATAGCTCTCACACCTTTCCTGCTATACTTAAATGACCTCATTTCCTCAACAACTAACCCGATCCATTGCTTTGAAAACGACAGCACTCTACATTGTAGTTCTTCTCAGTTTTCCCACAACAATAAGTCTAGTCAGGACGTAAAAGTGAAAATGGCAGCCTCAGTCAACAGAGACATAGAACGTATCCTTGAATGGGGAAGGAATAATCTACTCACATTCAACGCCGACAAAACCCAGTGTTGCCTTGCGTCCGCCAAGAAAGACCGATCATTTGCTGTTGTAAATATGAATGGCTTAGACTCAAGTTTCAAAGTCTATTTCTATGTTAGGGATGTCCGTTTCATGGGTTGATCACCTTTTGTCAGCCAACAAAACAACTGCCCTTAAACTGTTCTACACAGATCAAAACGGTACTTAACATCGCAACAACTCCTTTTACTGCATAAGGGTCAAATTCGACTTCATCTGGAATACAATTCCCACATTTGGATCAGTGCTACCCAATACGCCCTTGATGTGGTAAATCGCATACAAAAAGATGTATGAGACTTATAAATGACCTGTATCTAACTTCAGACCTACAGTCTCTTGAGCACATAGGAACAGTTTCGGTTCTTTCCTCGTTCTATCGCTATTACAATGACAAGTGTGAATCCGAAATACACTCCTTAATAAATTAGCAGGCCATCTTCGCTAGGAACACTCGGTTTGCCTATTCACACCATAATTACGTACTCAAAATTCTACTAAAAGGGCCCAAAATTCATTTTGTGGAATGCACTACCCAGTTCCTGTTTCCCCCAAACATTGATTTAAGCGAATTTAAGGTAGCCCTTCTTAAACGTTTCTCGGCAAACTAACAATATCCCTAACCCCCTCCCAGTGTTCCTGAGTGTTTTATTCCGTTAGGAAAATCTTAGCCTGTTCAGGAATACTATTAGTAAAACAAAGGATAGCTCGTAATACATAAGACACATTGAGGGTAAGTCATACATCGTATGGGCGCTAGTTTATTTTGAATTGACAATATCGGGTCTAAATACCTATATGCGAGTATTTCAAGGCTAAGTTCAAACAAACTAAAAACTTGCTTCCTTACGTCGCATAACCAGGTGAATAAGTAAATTAAAAGCCTAGATCCGGCGTTTCCTGTAAAACTTGAAAATATTTCCACGTAATCACAATAAAGTGTCGAGCTATTAGACCAGCTGATCGGTTTTCAATCTTACGTTACATTAAATCTCAACGAAACGTTATATCTTAAAATAAAGTTATAACAAAACAAACAAAAGGTCAAATCTAATAGAGAACGTTAAAAGCTTTTACCAAATTCATAAAAAAATAAATGAACGCTGCCACTGTAAGGTTGTGAAAATTAACAATTGCTATAAAAAAAACCACTCAGTAACTTAAACGTTATCAAAATACCTTTAAATTTAGTACCAGGTAAATAATAATGCTGTGAAAAAAGAATGAAGTCACATGTAATATTACACTCAATAACGAAATAATACTCTCAAATGTATGAACATTTTTCATCTATTATGATAATAAAAAAATGAACAACTTGAACTTAATATTGATTTTAATTGTTAAGTAAATTCACATTGCAGGAAAAACATTTGCAACAACACAAAAAAGGCATTCATGGCAATAATATTACATGCGCTTTATAAAATTGATAACAACGTATACTACAAAAATATGTAGATGGTGCAAGTATGACAATGTTATAAATAACTAATTTTCATATAAGTACATTGCAAGTAAAATATGCTTAAGTAACGTCGAAAACATACATTTGACAAATTTTCGTAATAAAAATTTTGATACACAATACTCAGAAAAAAATAGCACAATATGTAATATTACGATACACGGGTGAATGCACTTTTTTAAAATTATCTTAACCGCCTGCAGGCTTTTATACAAAACTATGCACAACGAATGCGTATTCATAAACCTAAACAAATACAAATAAAACAACTTTATTGAAATCACCAAAATAAACAAATAAAAGTAGGAAAGTAATTACCTTAATTCACACAAAATGATCACTCTAAATGCCTTCTTTCCTTTTCACAGCGGTAAGGCAATACTCGAGCAATTAACCCTTTTGGTAATTCATCGGTGGATGCCAATAACTCTTGAATCTCCCCGACACGGTTCCCAGTAGGGAAACTTCACAGTCGTCAAATTTCAATGATCTGACTATTTTCAAATTGTATTTAGACGAATTAGGGACAAAAATATTTATGCCAAAATTAGTAACTGTCATCTGGTTTAATACATATAAACATTAATTTATTTACAAAACGTTTCTTGCCCTTTACATGCACAAAATTTATTATAACGATAATTATGTTTAGAGCAACCGTTTACCTGCCTGAAGAGCTGTGAACACGCATGTACTTTCGTGATGCAAAAATAAATTTAATGAACTTTACGATCTAAGAATCCGTCAAAGCGCGATTTATCCCAAATATGAGGAAATAGCACTAAAATTAAACACTAATCAATGGACATGAAAATGTCACTTGTGACTAACGAAATACAACACAAAAAGGACCCCGGGGTGATTGAATTCTCTTTAAGGTCCACACAAGGTGAACGGGAAAGCTTACCCACGATAGATTCAAGTGATCCCGGTAGAACGTAAGTAAATTCAGTGCGCCCTAAGATTACATCACACGCTCAACGTTCAACCTTCTTCTTCTACAGCTTAACGCCAACTAACTAACCGAACATAAAAATTCTCCTTTTCCCATAAGGCCTTGCTACCTAGAGTTGAGATACGAACACATCCTGTTTTTCAATCAGAACCCCTGTTCTATACTCTCGCCCACAACAATTCAATACATAAGCGACTGGTAAACTTGAAAAAAAAGGTGTAGAACTATATAATCACGACTGCACCTTTCGTTATCAACCACTATAATACAAACAAATTTATACCCATACATATTATGTTTCTTAAAAACCCTCTTCAACCATCATGAAATTTAATTCCTTTCGAAACTGCGATAACAAACGTTACACTAACAATTCCCGGTAACAACCTTTTAATTTAAAATTCTACGTACACTATTATAAATATCCTAATATTCGAAAAAATGCTACGGCAAATTTCATTTACAGGTAACATCACTATTTCTAGTGATGTCACGTGTAAATGAAATTTGCATTACGTATTATCAAAACAGTTTCGAGGGAATAAGTGTTGTACATCAATAGTTGAGAAATAATATTGGCACACGCCACTGGTTATGAGGTTGCATTCAATTAAATTGGAGACGTATGACTTCCTTATCCTTTGATTATCTACATATATATATATATATATATATATATATATATATATATATATATATATATATATATATATATATACTAATCAAAGATGACTTTACATTGCACGACGTTAATTCATATCTATATATTATTCCTGTATCATCGCATAATTTATAATTATTAACGATACTATTAAATTTGGTAAAAACTGCAACCAAATGTCAATTAAATGTAAACTGCTTGCATTCGATTTAATAAGGAGAGAGCAATGAGGTAAAAGAAACAGGAGGGAATGTTAAGAGTGATAGGGGGTTAACCAATTTTAAACGGAAGGCGCCATATGTAGAAGCCACATTACGTCATCAATTCATGTGTCAAATTGAAGAGCCACTTTTCTTCATTAACGTTTTTAGTGAAAAAATAGTTATTTTTAATATTAGCATAAATTTAAGTAAATATTTAGTTGTATTTTTTTTATGATTGTGGACCTGAACAGGCTAAATTTGGCCTAAAGCACTCAGGAACACTTAGAAGGATGGATAAAGGGATAATGAATTGCCAATAGATGCCTATGAACAGCTACCTTAAATTTTCTCATATCATAAGTGAGAGGAAAGCAGGAACTAGGGAGATCATTCCAGAGTTTAGAAGCCGTGTAGAAAAATGTGGATTGCGCCCATTTGGTACCACAAGTGGAGATTTGTACTGCATACTGATGATGTGAATGAGCGAACCGAGTGTTTCTCGCAAAGATAGCCGAGAAGGTATCAAAGAATATAATTCGGCAGCACAGTAGCCGTTGTAATAACGATAATACAAAGAAAGAACTGAAACCATCCTTCTATGCTCAAGGGACTGTATGTGAGAAGTTAAGGACGGTTCATTTATAAGCCTAATCGCTCTCTTTTGAATACGATTAACGATATCGGGAGCGTATTGGGGAGCACTAACCCAGAGGTGAGAATTATATTCCAGATGAGGCCGAATTTGGGCCTTATACAGCAGAAGGAGTTGTCGAGAGATAAAGTACTGCTTAGATCTGTACAAAAAGCCTATTTTATGAGCAGCTGTTGTGGTAGCTGACAGAAGATGGTCAACCCATAAGAGATTTGAAGATACAGTCATACCCAACAGAGTAATGGAGTCTGAAAACTTAAGAACTGAGCCATTCATGCTTACAACAGGAAATGATCGATCTTTTTTGGCGGACACAAGGCAACACTGGGTTTTGTTAGCATTAAATTTAACTAGATTATTGCTTCCCCATTCGAGAATACGTTGAATGTCTTTGTTGATTGAATTTGCCATTTCAGCTTTAATTTCTTGATTTGACATAGAAGGTGGAGTAGACTGAGATGAACTACAGTGAAGAGTGCTATCGTCAGCAAAGCAATGGATGGGGTTAGTTGTTGAAGATATAAGGTCATTTATGTACAGCAGAAAAGGTGTAGGCGCTATAACGGATCCCTGTGGTACGCCCGCGTTAATGCTAACTTCTTTTGAAAAAAAGCCATCATCTACGACACGTATTCGTCTTTTATCAAGGAAACTAGAAACCCAATTGATGAGCGTATCATTTAACCCAAACGAGGTGAGTTTGGCAAGTAAATTCCTATGCCAAACTTGGTCAAATGCCTTTGAGATATCTAAAGCGACTACAACTGTTTCACCGGACTGCTCTACTGTATTGTTCCAAACGTGGGTCACATATGAAAGAAGATCACCTGTTGAACGACTTTGCCTAAACCCATATTGGTGGTCACTAAGGAGTTTGTTAGTTTCAAGGAACGTGAGCAGTTGCTGATTGATGGCTTTTTTCATTAATAATAGTGTTTGGTGACTGTATTTATCAAATTTATTTTATATAAACTAGATGTGAACAATTTTTGTGAGAGAACAATGGTTAGTTGTGTAGGTTGTGGAATTTCCCACAAAGCCAAGAAAAACGGAGTTCTTTTTCATAGGTAAGTAAAATATTATTTATTAGTAGTACTTTAGTATATATTATTATACGTTTTTGTTATGAACAAATAAGTTCAAAGGTAAATATGTAATTAAAAATTATTATTAATTTTATTAAATACATAAATAAAAAGTTCACCTTGAGTAGGATTTGAACCTACGACCTGTACTTTGCTAGAGTACCGCGCTAACCAACTGCGCCATCAAGGTTCAAGCCCCAATCGATGTAAATTTTGTCTTTATGCAAAGTACAGGTGGTAGGTTCAAATCCTATTCGAGGTGAACTTTTTATCTATGTATTTAATAAAATTAATTATAATTTTTAGTATATATTGTTTATACTACATGGTTTAGGTAGTGTAGAACAATTTTATTATAAAACATACAGTCCCAGTCATCTAAGAAGGCGAGCAACCGGCGCAACCCGATTCATGATTCCGAAAGCCGAGTACTGTAAAAATACAAGTCAGTGGCGTATCATATCTTCATTTACTTATTGTTATTCTGCATAATAATGCATTCCCACAAGTGCATTTTTTTCAATAACTTAATTCGAGTTTGATTATATATCACTAAAATATGTAATTATCCTGTAATTATAATTCAATAAATAACAACTTCAGATGCAAAGAAAATATCAGTGCGAACAATAGAACGTATTATAAAGGAGGCCAGTGAATCGTCGAAACACAATAATGGTACTGTGATGCTGAAATCTCCCAAGAAGAAGCGGCAGAAAAAACATACAGTTACTGATTTGACAGAATATGATACTAATATAATAAGAACAGTAATTTATAACTTCCATAAAACCAACCTGAGCCGTGTGACCATCAAATCGTTGCGGCAAAAATTATCCGAAGACTTGGATTATTGTGGTTCAGAGTCGTCACTACAACGAATTGTTAAAAAAATGGGGTTTAGATGGAAAAAACGGTAAACGACAGAAGGATTTTAATGAAGAAAAAAGGTATTCGCGAAAAAAGAATCCATTATATTAAAAACTTTAAACATTATCGTGATGAAAATAGACCGATCGTGTTTTTAGACGAAAATTATATTCATGGAGGACATATTAAATCACGTAGTTGGAGTAACGATAGCACCAAAGGGTTATTTTCCCCTATTTCGAAGGTCCAACGTTTAATTATGCTTCACGCAGGAGGCGACATGGGTTTTATTCCAAACTGTTTATTGATGTTTAAATCTGGAACAAGAAGTGGAGATTACCATGCAGATATGAATGGTAACAACTACGAAAAGTGGGTAAAAGGACGTCTTGTATCAAATTTTCCCAACAACTCCGTTGTTGTAATAGATAACGCTCCGTATCATTGTGTTCAAGTAAATGCTGCACCGGCCTCCAATTCTACAAAAAATCAAATGATACAATGGTTGCATAAAAAAAATATTCACATTTCGCCGGAGTTACTTAAACCTCAACTGTATAAAATTATAAAAGACAATAAAGATCATTACAAAACGTATGCATTCGACAAATTAATTAATGAGCATGGGCACACCGTACTACAACTTCCTCCTTATCATCCGGACCTAAATCCCACCGAATTAATTTGGGCCAAAATAAAAAATTAAGTTGCACACAAAAACGTTACTTTTACATTAAATGATATAATAAAATTGGCCGAAGATGCATTTAAATCAATAGCAAGAGAAAATTAATTGACATTGAAAATAAATATCATGAAACTGATAACATGTTAGAAACTGATCAATTAGTGATAAGTGTGTATGAAGACAGTGACAGTGAATTCAGTTTAGTGATTTAAGTACAAGCGATAGTGAACGACATTTTTTTATATATTAGGTATTTCTATGTTTTATTTATTTTATAGCACCATTTTTAGAATTTGAAATATATTTTGTTTGTCATAAAGTAGGTATTTAATTACATTTATTATACTAATGTATTTAAATACAATAACTTTTTTTGAATAAACATATCTACAAAAACAACATGAAACGACACTAACTTATAGATACGCGCCAATTTTACAAGCAGCGTAAATTCGTCGTTTGCGCGTTGCCGCGCTCGCCTTCTTAGGTCCATTCTATACGGACCACAAATGCGTCGCCACAATGCCGCTGACGCCCAGTACTGAAAACCGACCTTCTTTACGAACGCAAATGTGGTCGCGCTATCCGACCTACTATACGAACGCTAATGTGATCGCGCCCTAGGTCACACCAGTAGAGGTGCCAACATGGACGCTGTGCACATTGGGTGTGTTGGTTTTCAATTACTTCTTGAAGTATATTTTGAGGGAACTAAGCGAGAAGAAAGGCGTTGGGGTACTCATCCTATTCTAAGCAATAGATTATCTACTGGTGCTTTTCACGTGATGTTTGAAAAACACAGACAATATGAAGATAAGTTCTTCCAATACTACAGGATGTCTGTTGCCTCGTTCGACGAGCTTTTACATCTCATCGGTGGCGCTATTATGAAGCAAGATACCAACATGAAAAGAAGTATCACTCCAGCTGAGAGACTTGCCATTACCCTCAGGTAATTAAATATTACTGTAAATAATTAAAGATTGGGCTAGCTTATTTAAAACTAGGAATTCCTTTGAAAGTGTTTTTTTTTGTGGGAAGAGAAAGAAATAACAGCAATTTCAATGAAATATGTTATAATAAGGTATATTAAATCAGTTACTATTTCATAAAAATAATTACATAGTTACAGTATAAACATAACAGTAGAAACAGTACTTGACGGTGTATAGTAATGTTTTTTTAACAATTCAATTATTTTTACTTGAAGAGGCCTATTCACTATTAATGGAAAATTGAATGTACTCAGAAATGTTGAAGGTCTGACTCTCAGTGTTTGCAATGGAAGTATCACTCCACAAATCACTATTGTCATCAGAAACCCCCACTGTAGATAGTTGAGGAGTAGGAGTGTTGCGTGGTGAAGTGAGGGTTGATAACATTAAGGGTGATGCTGGTGGTCGGTTTATCATCTGATTATACATTGGCATATTGTTATCAGTGTGTGCCTGATGTGTGGATGCATTCCTGAACACTTCAGTGATCTTCATCCTCACGTCAAGCGCTGTGATATGTGACAGACTGTCCATAATATGAACGAAGGACATCAAAAATGCTTTGTTGCCAAATTTATCCGATATATTATCAGAGTTCATGTTTTCCCTTTGTAGAGCAATGCTTTTATCCATCAGTGAGGTTATATTTTTTGATGCAGATGCTATAGTTTTGCCTACATTGGATCTTTTTGCCACTGTTTCTTGCCTAACCTGACGTTCGATAACTGAAGAATTGAAATCGTTATCATCATGGTCGTTATTAGTACCATCGACATCTTGTTCCTCTACAGTATCAGTTTCTTGTTGTTCTCGTTGTTGTTTGTATTTCCTGTAGGTGGTGGGATGTTTGATGTAGTTTTGTCGTTGCACTTTACGTGAGGTAACAAAAAATTAAGCTGATCAAAAAATATATATTTCTTTTTTTTAATTGGCTGTCTCATTTTTATTGATACCACGTAATTCCCGTACAAAGTTATCCCTCAGTGTTTTCCACTTTCTCATCAGATCTTTTCCTACAACAAATAACAAATTTTGTACTGTAAAGTACGTATTCATATTGTATAGAGAATTTACACACGCACACTTGTCATGCAGTAACCAACACCAGCAGTGCTGGTGTAAATTTGTATTGTACTTATGTGAATTTGTGTTTACATAAGTTTTCAACATATCTTATAAAATCTTGCAGGTTTTATCTACTAATTTTTTTAGGTACTTGGGCACTGGAATGAATTTTGGTGATCTTGAATTTGAGTTTCAGGTATCGAGGAAAACAATACCAATAATTGTAAAAGAGACCTGTGAAACGATATGGACGACATTACAGCCATTAGAAATGCCAGTCCCTACAATTGAAATGTGGCTTGCAAAGGCAACAGAATATGAGAAACTGACAAACTACCTTAACTGTGTTGGTTCGATCGACGGAAAACATGTGCGAATGCAATGTCCACCAAATTCTGGGTCACAGTACTTTAACTTCAAAAAGTATTTTTCTCTAATTTTGTTCGCAATCAGTGATGCACAGTGTAATTTTACCGCCATAGATGTCGGTCCATATGGACGTGAGGGCCACTCTACCATATTTAAGAACTCTTATTTTGGCAAGAGACTGAATTCTGGACAACTCAACCTTCCGACAGAAAAGCCTTTAACACCTCAGGGCCCTGCACTACCTTTTGTATTTCTTGGGGATGAAGCCTTTGGACTATCAAGAAATGTAATGCGCCCATACCCACAAAAGAAACTGACCAAGGAAAGAAGTGTATATAACTATAGGCACTGCAGAGCAAGACGCACAGTTGAGTGCTCATTTGGGATTATGAGCAATAAATGGCGAATTATGCATTTTTGTATTCTGGTAAACCCGGAGTTTGCACAGAAAATTGTGCAGTGTTGTGCATTGCACAACTATGTGAAGAAGCAAAATGGATTCATTCACGAAGACTAATTAACGTGTGACACGGTTTGCATAAATGAAGTTGTACGAGGAATTAGTCGTAGTAACGGACTTGCAACTTCCATCCAACACTGCGCTTTCACTTGTTTATTTGAGTAATCTTTTGATTTGACGTCATAAATGGGTGTCCGCTTCTCAATCTCAATTATGAACCTTTCAGTATCAAACATTGTGCCACTAGCTCACTACACTACTACTTCACAATACAAATGAGGACAACTAACCACCCTTCTCGCGACGCTGTGACAGATTGACGACAATAACGTTCGTATAGAAGGGACCACGCGGCAATGCAGTCGCCACAAATGCGTTCGGTGGAGGGCAGGTCCCGTCGGCTGCGTTAACGCGGATTGACTAGAGCTTCCGCGGGCCACAACTGCGCCCGTATAGATGCTAAACATAACTTTGACCTGCAAAACGAAATACAGCGCGACCACAAAAGCGCGATCACAATTGCGTGCGTATAGAATGGGCCTTAGGTGACTAGGACTGTACAAGAGAGGTTAGGAATTAAACAGTGGAGTCGGTTGGAATTAAAACAATTTATTTACTATTAAATTTTAGTTGTAACAACGAGATAAAGATTTACCTCGTTGAGTTGTAACCTTCTTAAACATTTATTTCATTATGTAATTTAAAAAGTATTATATAGACATGATTTTACATATTCAATTACTAAATTACTATACTAAATCGTTACTTCTTGTCTAACCGAAAGTCACATCAACTTGATTTTATACCAACGTTACCATATTTTATAGTTGGGTTTAGGCTAAATAACTATATAATATAATTTCGTCTCTGAAAGTTTTTAAATGAAAAGAATTTAAGGTAGAAAGGCTTTTGTGTATCTTTATATTTATCAAAAGCCTTTGGTATTACAACAAAGTTACCTATCCAAAAGCCCGTTAAAAACACTATAAAAGTTGAAGAAGTTTTTTGTGAAAATTGATAAAAATTTAATTACTTCTTTGTTTTCAGAGTTTTCACAATTAAAAAATTATTTATTCTACTAACTACGAAACAGGCAACAACCTATTTAAATATGCATACCTCTCAAATAAACTTTAGACAATATTTATATGACAATTTTATTTAAATTTCAGGTTTCCAAAAAAACCTGAACAGCGTGCAGTTTGGCTGAACTTTGTAAATCCAAGTGAAACGGATTTATTCACAAATTGTTATTTGTGTTCACAATATTTCAGTGAGGATGATTTTGATAACTCATCATCAAAGAAAGTGCAGTTGAGGAAAAACTGTGTTCTACAATTTCAGTATTACGAGTAAAATACGTAAGTTTAAATTTTTTACTATTTTTAAAACTATTAATTTTAATCATATATGTTCTAGGCAAGAGAATGTGATCCTAGTTTTGCTAGTGTTTCGCCTGTTTATACTAATGAACCGGTTATTTTACCAGTAAATCATGAAGTCTCTGATGTAAATATGCCTCCCAAAATTGATAGCCTTACATTTGAAGGAGGTAATTGTTTAGATGGAAGCTGTACTCCTAAGAAACGAAAACAAGATTCTCACATTGAAATAAGTATGAATAGCACTCCTAAGAAAAGACAAAATTCAGTAGCAGTGACATTATCAACCACATCCCAAGGAGATATTCTTCGTAAACGTAAACTAAGGGAAGAAGTAAGAAAGTTGTCTTTCAAAAATATTCAACAAGCAAGAAAATCAGGGAACTCCAGAAAACGAATTGGGCTCAAAAGAAGAGAATATTCAAACTTACCTCCGTTATGAAGGAATTACAAAATAAAATTCTCTTCAACTACAATCATTCAAAATCTATAATGAAACAGTTCGGTGATAATGAAGAGTTGAATAATAGACTTTTTAATAACACAATAGGTAAAAAGGTATCGAAGTCATATTGTAAAGAAATACGAAGCTTCGCGGTTACTTTATACTATTTTTCAGCGAAGGCATACAATTATGTAAGACACAATACCCGTTGGGTATTTTTTTATTCAAAGTATCAATAGTCATCAAAAGTCTCAATTAATCTTACAATGTATATCTACATTAACAGATTGTGGTCTAACAATTTTCCATCTAACTTATGACGGCTGTGCAACCAATTTTGTAATGTTAGAATTGCTTGGATGCAGTTTTAATAATCTTTTTAAAATGGAAACGGGGTTCTTAACCAACTGTGGTAATTTAGTTTTTATTATGCCTGATCCTTCACACATGATAAAATTAGTGAGAAATTGTTTTGGTGATAGGAATATAATAACAGATGGTGATGGAAATATTATTCATTTTAAATATTTAGACGAACTTGTAGCATTGCAAGAATCTGAAGGGTTACATTTAGCAAACAAAATTAATTAATTTTAGCAAAAAATGAAAGTGAAATTGGTCACACAACTTTTAAGTAGGTCAGTTGCGAATTCTTTACAATTTTGTCAGGATATATTAAAGCTAGATAATTTTGCGGACTGTGAGGCTACAACAAAATTCATAACCATATGAATGATGCTTTTGATATTTTAAATTCTAGAAAAATTAACGAATTTGGGTACAAAAAAGCTCTTTGCTTGATGAATAAGAGTAAAATTAAAATGTTTTCATATTTTTTTGTAAATTATATTTCAAATGGACAGAAAATAATTAAAAGCAACCGTAAAACTGGTTTGTTAGGGCTAGCTATCTGCTTTCGCTCACTTAATAAATTGTACGACAAATATTTAAATGGTTCTCATCCAATTTTAAAATTTTTAGCTGTTTATAAATGCAGTCAGGACCATTTGGAAATGTGTTTTAGTTCTATTATATCTCATGGCGGACACAATAGTAATCCAAGTTGTATCAATTTTAAAGCAGCTTACAAAAAAATATTGATTCGTGCGGAAACGAGGGAAGGTGGTGTAGGTAACTGTGTTCCCTTAGACCAAATCAATATTTTAAATTGCACTTCAAAATGTAAAAAACCCGAAGATATAATCAATGATACAAATCGTATATACAAGGTGTTCGTACAATGTAGGAAATCTCTCGGATTCAGATAGAAGACGAAAAATTGACATGACAAGTTCCTATACATTTTTTTCCTCCGAAGTCGTGAGCCCCTGAAGGACGCCACTGGAAATAGGTTTTTCTTGAATAACTTTTAAAGTACGTGATACAATTTAATAAAAATTCAGTATGATGGCCACTAGTAAGGGCCTCTTAAAATGGTATCCTTGAAACATATTTAGCTTGTTTAGTTTACCAGGGATGGACTAAGTTGTACACCTTAACGCCTAAATTTTTAACACCCTGTATGATAAAGACCTAAAAAAAATATTTTAGGGTAGCTTGATCCTTTACCTAAAAAAGAGATATACTTGTTTAATACCGATAAAATGAACTATTTGCGAGAAAAAAAATAATAAACGAATTAATGTTTCATAATTAATAAATTGTTAAAAATAATTAAGCCAGTGTTTTTTCGAATTTTTACGAGAAAACACTCTTTTAATAATAAATTAGGAAAACCAAATTAAACATATTAATTATTTAAAAAATGTTGTAAACTTAAGTGAATTTATTGACCCACGAGGTATTTTATTTATCTTCACTAAAAAAAAACATATGTCAAACATTCCTATGATACGAAATAAATAAATAACCTGCATTTTAGAACTTGACATTTGTCACATCGCTGATATATTGATCGACATTAATTTACTTTAAATTTGCTGATGTTTGGATTTCGTGGTGATTTGAATTGTAAATTTATTCGAAATATGGAATTCACTTTTATTGAATATGCAGATATCCATCTCATGTATGGTCTTGCCTCTTGCAATGCTTTGGAAGCAAGAAGAATATATCACGAGAGATTTCCTAATCGTACTATTGATTGAGTCAACGTCTAAGAGAGAATGATGAGTGATTTCGGATACTAAGATAATAATATTGACTTTCTTTATAGCTTTAGGAATGTTTAAGAAAAAAATACTGATGCTGGTCTGACAAGAACAGTGAGTACGGTGGAATTAGAGGAAAATATTTTAAATGCCTTAGATGGCACTCCTTCAACGAGTACTAACAAATTAGCCGCACAATTTAATATGCCGAAAACAATAATTCATGAAGTTCTTCGAGATCATATCATATCATTTGCAAAAAGTGCATGAATTGATTCCTGAAGATTTTCCTCGTAAAATACAGTTCGCAAACTGGCTATTGGATCAGCAACGAAATAATGAAAACTTCATTAGCAGTATTCTTTTTACAGATGAAGCAGCTTTTACCAACAATTGTATCACGAATTTACACAACTCACACGTATGGGCTGATGAAAATCCTCATGTATGTTGATATTAATGATGTTTCGCATCATCAACATCAGTTTCAATCAATTAATGTCTGGACAGGAGCCATTGGCAATTTTTTGTTTGGACCATTTGTATTGCCGGCGCGAATGAATGGACAACTTCATTTGGAGTTCCTCCAGAACGCTTTTCAAGATTTAATAGAGCATTTACCTCTTGAAACCCGCGGAAACATGTACTTTATGCGTGATGGGGCACCGCCTCATTTTAGCGTTGCTGTGCAGTAACACTTAAATAACATCTATTCAAACCGTTGAATAGGTAGAGGTGGACCTATCGCCTGGCCTCCTAGATCTCCCAACCTGACGCCTTTGGATTTTTACCTGTGGGGACACCTCAAAACCATGGTGTATTCCAGTCCGGTTGATACTAGGGAGGAGCTTCTACAGAGAATCACGTTTCGTTGTGATGTGCTAAGGAACAATGTGGGGTTATTGTGGCGGGTACAGCAGTCTTGAATTCGTCGTGCTCGCGAGTGAATCAGACTTCACGGAGCCCATGTTGAACCCACTTATGAAGTTTTTAATTAAATGAAAATGAAACAGAAATTTGTTTATTATTTTTTTTTTCGAAACTAGTTAATTTTATCGATATTAAACAAGTATACCTTTTTTTTAGAGAAAGGTTCAAACTACCCAAAAATATTTTTTTGGATCTTTATCATATAGGGTGTTAAAAGTTTAGACGTTAAGGTGTACAACTTAGTCCATCCCTGGTAAACTAAACAAGCTATATATGTTTCAAGGATACTATTTTAATAGGCCCTTACTATTGGCCATCATACTGAATTTTTATTAAATTATGTCAAGTACTTTAAAAATTATTAAAGAAAAACTTATTTCCAGCGGCGTCCTTTCTCACATCTCCGTAGGGAGGGTCTGGAGGAATAAATTTTATAGGAACTTGTCATGTTATTTTGGCTCATCTAAATCCAGATATTTCCACATTTTCCGGACACCCTGTATAATATCACTGATTCAGATGAGTTAAAAAATGTGGAAGATATTTAACAAGATCATGATTACCTAGGTGCACATAACAATTTAAACCAATTTTGTACAGAAGTACTCAATTATATTGCAGGTTTTGTGTCCAGAAATTTAGGCAAAAAAATTAAATGCAAAAGTTGTGTTTCTGCTTTATTCGGCACAAAAGAAACCTTTTTTATCCTCTAATTAATATTAAAAATAGGGAAGGGCTATTATATCCTTCAGAGGATGTTGTAAAAATATGTCTCAAATCTGAACAGGCCATAAGACATGAATTATCAAAAACAGCCTATCCAAGAATAAAAAAGGAGTTAATTTCAATAAATGTTTTAAAAACCTTTATTGACAATGATAATATATTTCAAATTATAAAAAGTCATGCAACTGATAACAATCCACTAGAAAATCATATTATATTACTTACCAAAGCAATAATAGAAAATTATTTTAATTTACGAATTCGATATGCGTGTAAAAATATTACAGCGAGCGAAAAAATTACGAGCTATTACACTAACTTAATACAGCTATTATACCCATATCATTTGCAAAAAGTGCATGAATTGATTCCTGAAGATTTTCCTCGTAAAATACAGTTCGCAAACTGGCTATTGGATCAGCAACGAAATAATGAAAACTTCATTAGCAGTATTCTTTTTACAGATGAAGCAGCTTTTACCAACAATTGTATCACGAATTTACACAACTCGCACGTATGGGCTGATGAAAATCCTCATGTATGTTGATATTAATGATGTTTCGCATCATCAACATCAGTTTCAATCAATTAATGTCTGGACAGGAGCCATTGGCAATTTTTTGTTTGGACCATTTGTATTGCCGGCGCGAATGAATGGACAACTTTATTTGGAGTTCCTCCAGAACGCTTTTCAAGATTTAATAGAGCATTTACCTCTTGAAACCCGCGGAAACATGTACTTTATGCGTGATGGGGCACCGCCTCATTTTAGCGTTGCTGTGCAGTAACACTTAAATAACATCTATCCAAACCGTTGGATAGGTAGAGGTCGACCTATCGCCTGGCCTTCTAGATCTCCCAACCTGACGCCTTTGGATTTTTACCTGTGGGGACACCTCAAAACCATGGTGTATTCCAGTCCGGTTGATACTAGGGAGGAGCTTCTACAGAGAATCACGTTTCGTTGTGATGT
Source organism: Vesta saturnalis (assembly GCA_036346205.1). Taxonomy (NCBI): domain Eukaryota; kingdom Metazoa; phylum Arthropoda; class Insecta; order Coleoptera; family Lampyridae; genus Vesta; species Vesta saturnalis. The sequence continues at coordinate 136,297 of JARFJB010002088.1, read as the reverse complement.
GCTAAGGAACAATGTGGGGTTATTGTGGCGGGTACAGCAGTCTTGAATTCGTCGTGCTCGCGAGTGAATCAGACTTCACGGAGCCCATGTTGAACCCACTTATGAAGTTTTTAATTAAATGAAAATGAAACAGAAATTTGTTTATTATTTTTCTTTCGAAACTAGTTAATTTTATCGATATTAAACAAGTATACCTTTTTTTTAGAGAAAGGTTCAAACTACCCAAAAATATTTTTTAGATCTTTATCATATAGGGTGTTAAAAGTTTAGACGTTAAGGTGTACAACTTAGTCCATCCCTGGTAAACTAAAAAAGCTATATATGTTTAAAGGATACTATTTTAATAGGCCCTTACTATTGGCCATCATACTGAATTTTTATTAAATTATGTCAAGTACTTTAAAAATTATTCAAGAAAAACTTATTTCCAGCGGCGTCCTTTAGGGGCTCACATCTCCGTAGGGAGGGTCTGGAGGAATAAATTTTATAGGAACTTGTCATGTTATTTTTTGGTCTTCTATCTAAATCCGAGATATTTCCCACATTTTTCCGGACACCCTGTATAATATCACTGATTCAGATGAGTTAGAAAATGTGGAAGATATTTAACAAGATCATGATTACCTAGGTGCACATAACAATTTAAACCAATTTTGTACAGAAGTACTCAATTATATTGCAGGTTTTGTGTCCAGAAATTTAGGCAAAAAAATTAAATGCAAAAGTTGTGTTTCTGCTTTATTCGGCACAAAAGAAACCTTTTTTATCCTCTAATTAATATTAAAAATAGGGGAGGGCTATTATATCCTTCAGAGGATGTTGTAAAAATATGTCTCAAATCTGAACAGGCCATAAGACATGAATTATCAAAAACAGCCTATCCAAGAATAAAAAAGGAGTTAATTTCAATAAATGTTTTAAAAACCTTTATTGACAATGATAATATATTTCAAATTATAAAAAGTCATGCAACTGATAACAATCCACTAGAAAATCATATTATATTACTTACCAAAGCAATAATAGAAAATTATTTTAATTTACGAATTCGATATGCGTGTAAAAATATTACAGCGAGCGAAAAAATTACGAGCTATTACACTAACTTAATACAGTTTCGAGGACAATAGTTTTATGTTCGCATATTCATCTCATGCATAAAAAATTTTAATATTTTCTCATCACTTATCATAAATTTTTAGGTTTATAATTAATTTTATGGTCTACACTAATGATAACTTTTCGCTCTATTTTTGTAAATATTGTTGTAATTTTTTCTAGACAATTTCTGTAACTTGTTGTGCTTATTTTTCATAGTCAATTATTTTGTTATTTATTTTGTCTTTACAGTCATATAATACCATCTCGATGTATAATACTACTAGATATAATTGAATGGAAATCTATTCACTAAATTCTGTAAATGGTTTTCTGTTTTTGTGTAACATTCAGTTTATTATTTTAATGTTTTTATTAAAGAAAATAATTGTAATTACCTTGTAGTTTAAACAATATGGACCTCATTATTTATGTAAATTTTCATTTTATCAAGTAAATTATAAGGCAGATTTTTTTTATAACGAGTTTTGTTATGTAGTTTTTAAATTATTAATGTTTAAAAACTAGATAATTTATATAAACCTGATGTTTGATGACGTCAAATGAAATATAGATTAATCACAACGACTTTAATAATGCAAACTTCAATTTGTTATTAAAAGTTTTTGAATGAACCAAAATTTGTAAAATTTCACAAAAGATATTAAAATTGTATGAATTTTCTAATCATAACAAAAAAATACCACCTTAGCAAAAAATGCATAGGTCAATTTACTGTTTCCCCTAATTTAATAATTAAATGTACGCCTCTGGTTTGCTTACGCTTAAACGGAAGTCAGCCATATTCAGGAGGCACTTTGGTCTCTGATGCTTTATACTGTTGTATTCCCTCCTTTCACCTTTACCACGTTGGGAGAGAGTGTTACTCATATACTTTAGTATTAAGTATATGATGTTACTATAGTCTATTTTTTAAGTAGGAGGAGTAAACGCAGAAGACAATTTTACAATATAAAAATCACTAAATTTAGTAACACTATTTGGCGCTAATTTTGAATTTTTAAGAATAGGTAAACATTGTTCACAGATAGGTTAGGTTATAGTAAGCACTGCAGCGATTTTATTATATCTGTAAGCTCTATTTAGAATTAGTGATGCTTTACGTAAGTGCGGTTTTTGTAAACCATACAGCTTAACGTTTCAATTTTATTTTCAAATGAAAATTTTCCGTATTAAGTACAATTTTAGTTACGTCTGGTAGTTAAAGACCATTCAATAAAGTTACAAATTTACAGTTTACTATAAATTACAAACTTAGCAAAATAAACACAAGAAGAAATGTGCTTTACAGTGAACAAAAAATACTACGTACAAATTCAGTCTTAAATATTTGTCATACAAGGCTCATTGTTGGTTACAAGATTTAAATAAAACATTAAATATTACAATGCTTTTAAAATAATAATTATATTATCGAAAGCCACACACTATTACTTTAATGTTACAAAAATTTATTTATTTTGTTACAATTTAATCACTGTCACTTTCCGAACTTTCACTAAGGCTGCTCTCATCGTTGGAACCAAGGGAAATTATTAATGGTTCTATTACACTGTCCATTACTCCATCTAATCTGCACATTTTCTCTTCCCTTTAACCCTTCGTTAGTCGCGAGGGTATTCATAGCATATTGAGTCGCGCATGTGTCAAATTGATACATGTCACAACACGGATGTGTTTTCCGAATTATCCTACATTTTATCATTTTATGTCTGTACCGTAAATTCGTGACTTGGGACATTTTTCACTTTTCAAGTTGATTATCTTGAAATTTATTCAGGCTGAATGTCTGAAATAAGCGTTAAATTTTGAGTTATAGTTAATAGAGTAAGTTTCGGATATTTTGTAACCTCTCATCAAGTATTCATATTTTTTCTCTTTTTTATAAATGTCTCAAGTCACGCGTTTTCGGTTGCCTTGAGACATTATTACATGAATAACTCATGACAGAATAGAATGCGAAGGCTTGAGACAAGAAAATTGAGTTTTAAAAAACTAAGGCTGTTCAAAACGCAAAATTAAAACAAATTATAACAAAATAACATGTGTACTCGTGTGAATCATTGAAATTAGAACTAATACAAATATTATCACAATGGAGTTTAAAATTGAATCTACCTACCTACTCATTTTATTAAATGTCAACAAAAACTATTCTATTACAACGAAAATTCATTCTTCTTATAAAAATATAAAAATTATCAATCTCATTCTTTGGCAAAAACTTTAGGACTAAATAACAAACTTAAATCTACTCTCAGAAATTAAATGTTCACAGCAAAGCTAGGTCTCCTCTCTTTATGAAAGTTGGTTTAAGACACAAATGATTTGAGTGGGTTCTATATCTGCAACATCTGTGATATCAGGAAAACATAAATATTTTTATTGTAGTTAGTGCTACTTTTTCTTAGGAATTTACAGTGAAATGTTAATTTGTTTTTGATTTCTATCACCTGAGCAATGAATTTTTATTGATTGTTTTGTTGCTTGGGGCTTCGTAGGAATTTCCACCAGAATAAAACTGTCGATTTCAATTTTTCTAATTTTAATTCCTCTTCGACAACTGTTCGAAATCCTCTGGAGAATCTGATGATTCTTGAAGGAGTACAATTTGACTCAGATGTTTCGGTGTCGCTGCTTCTTCTGCGCTTTTTGCATTTGTTTGCCAAGCATGAAAACGAAGGAAGTTCTTCATCTGAGGGTACGTTAGCTTCCACTTCTTCTGATGTTGCGGGTACAGGAACAGAGTCTTGATCAGGCTGTTGTTCTCCTCTATTCGATGTACTAGCTCCAGGTTTGACGTTCAATCTCTGCTTCTTCACTACATCTGTTTTTGGCACAATTTCCTTCTGGTATAAATTACTTAGAAAAATTTCAAAGGCATTATCTACTGTAATATCAGCTTCTTCTACTGGCACAAGTTCAGGAGGCAATTTGCTCAAAACACAATTTTTATTCAGTGGGTATATCCCTGTTGCCTTAAACCCACTTACAAGGTTTTCTTTGCATTTTTCTCCTTCATTCGGTTTTGGAGTGTTCTATTTAACAACCTTGGAAAACCGTCCTTAGGTACGGTGCCCTTATTTTTCAGCTTCCAGTCCAACAGAACTTTACGCCACAGGATTTTGAGAGGCTTAAAAAAGGCTACATCTAGTGGTTGGCATATGTGCGTTGCGTTGGCGAGAAACAGCACATATGCAATATTATTTTCCTCGCACTTAAATGGCTCGCCAAATTGTCGCCAATTAATACTTTTCGGCTTTCCAGTGGAAATCTCTTAAAATATTTTAATGCTACCTCGAAGAACCAATCTTCATATATGGATTCATTGAACCACCCCAACTTACTCCTGTTAGATCTAGTACCTGGTGGCCCATTTTCTGTCCAGATAGTGTATAAATGTTCTGCCTTGTAAACCATATATAAAGGTAACAAGGTTCCAGACGCCGTTCCAGCAAACATGACAGAATTGCTTGTTTTGGACGAGTCAGCAATCCTGTGTGTGTGTGTGTGTGTGTGTGTTTGGATCCTCGCCTTGCAATCACTTTCTGCCTTCCTGGGTCATCACAAATGTTGGTTTCATCATAATTGACTATTAGGTCCGGATCTACACCAGCAATGGTTTTTTCAAGTTCAACAAAATATTCGCTGACTGTTTTAAATGTGACTCCTGCCCTGGCTCTCTTGATATTTTCTACCCAGCGTTGACTTAAAATTTCTTTATGTTTGGTCAAAAAACTGTATGCCCAGTCTTTGCCAGGACAATTATTTTTGAATAAGTTCATTCCTCTTCCATCTAGGTACGACTTTACTATTGCCCTCAAATCTGTACTTGTAATAGGAAAGCCCCATCTGCATGCAGTGACTGTGTTTTGTACTATTTTCGCCTCTTCATCAGCAGTTAGTTTGGTTTGGCCTCCTGGTTTTTTCATATGTACATTCTTAACCTTCCTTTGAATAGTCGATCAACTCACTCCATATTTTTTCTCGAGTCTTCGGAAGGCCATTTCTAAACTTTTAGGATCAAAAACGGCATATTTTCGTCCGCCCACTTTTCGCTTATATCTGCCCATTTTATCTGAAATTATTATAATTCAATTGAAATATTACATAAAATGAAATATATTTCGACCTTGAGTGTGACTTGTGACATGTCTCAAGTCACCCACAAAAAGAGGTAATTTTTGTTTTTGTGACTTTTCTCATAACATATGAAAATTAAATTAAACAAAGCAAGTGGAAAAGATTGACAATGCACAGTACCTGAAACTACAATCAACTCAATTTGCAGAAGTTTTATAGGTAAGGAGTACTACATGAAGTTTTTGAGAATATTTTTTACCTTCAACAATGTCCGTTAGAGGTACAGTGGAACATACGTACATCACCAATGCTGTCCAGAACCATACTAAGCGCTGTCGGGACATCACGTCGCATCGACTGTCGACTGTCATACCACAGAATAGCAATAGAACGGCGCTCTCAGACTGCATGAAAACAGTTTGGGAAGTAGTGTCTCAAGTCGAATGTACGGTATATCAATCTCAAATATTTGGTTAATTACATGACCTGTTATTTAAGCAATTTTTTTCTATGCTTTATGCGAACATTGGCAGAAAAATTTAATTTTACTTACGTATGATTTTTTTTTTCATAAAAATGAAATTACCATAAAGTAAACAATCTTCTAATGACTAATCTTATTATTTTCATAAAATTCAAGAATCTTCTTATTATAAACAAAGACCAATTCCTACGAAAGAATTTTAGTTTATTTAGTTTATTTACTTATTCAAGAACTTTTATCAAATAAATCTTTATTCCTAAACATATTGTTATCAACCCTAACATATTATTCCGAATATTCCTCATTCTCTTCTTCTTCGGCATTTAAGCAATCACCGCACAATATTTTGACATCCAATTTCCTAAACAAATTTACACCACATTTTTCACAACTGACAAAGTGATGTCTTCTTGTTTTCACTGTAACAAGCTTGGCATCTTTTTCTTTTGATTGACTCAGAGGTGCTGGTCTCAGACTGTGCATCGACAGGGCCAGGTAGTTCTCCAGAAGCAGATGGTTTGTAACCTACCAACAACATCCTTTGAATTTCTCTATGCAGATTCGTCATTTGAGCTCTTCTTTTTAGTTGTTCATCAAGCAAAGCTAGGGGTAACCTCTTCAAAAAATCTCTCCTTATACAGTATTTATTTCTGTTGGCAAGAAAAATAACGCTGGAGTTAATGTCGGCTACATTCATCAGGTGGTAAAAAATTACCATAGGCCATCTTCTGGTATTCCTGGCAACATGTGCCTCACATTTGGTAACCATTTTGTAATAGTTCTCTTTGCTCGCCCTACTGTTGGCGGCTATTTTGTAATGGGCATATTACCTGCGATTATTACCTTGCTTGCATACACCTGGTTACAAAGAATAATGTTTGGGTTCTATTTCAATTTTTTACAATTTCCAAAATAATTGAGTAAAAGTTTTATATTGTTTTTATGAAAATGTGGAATGATTCAACGTCAACTAAGTGAGTTTAATTTATAAAGATAACGTTCATTAACTAAACTTGACTTATTGTTATCACATTTCTGTTTGCGTAAATGAACTTTTAACAATTAAGTCAAATTCTATATGCAGACTGTTTTGTTTACAGCATTATATAACAATGATTCTAATTCTACGTCAGTATTTTTCTTAATATTAACATGCAAATACAATCCTTTACAAATGATCAACGAAATATATTCTCGTTAAGCATTTGTATCTATACATAAATTTAGAAATAAATAAAACACCAATTTTCGTTTATTTATACTATCAAAAGGTTCTTACTCGTTATCACTTTATTCAAACAGGTGACGCAACTCTGCGTTTCTTTTACCGGTGAAGAGACCTCGTTCTCTGTCGTCAGGCTGGAACCGCTCTTCTTTGTTTTCTCTATCTTTTCTTATACTTTTGTTATAGATGAGTACGCTTCTAATTTTCTTTCTTCAGTTTAATGTTTTTGTGAATAATTGCTCGATAATATTTACACTATAATTTTTACTTAATTGTTCAGTTTTAATTACAAATGCGTGCGCGACGAATTGCAAGCGAGATACGAAAGACCATGCTTTAATTGTCAATTTTTTTTAGTTATTATACTTTATATATCGATCTATTAACAGGGTCGATTGTCTTATTGTACATTTATCACTCGCTATTAAAACATCAACTTGGAATACTTTCAATACGCACTTAAAACGCTATTGTAAATTATTACGCAATCTTTTTATTACCACCAACTTCATAGCATTTACAATTTAATTCGTTTTAGCTTTCTTTCTGACTGATAAGAAGAATATCACTTATATTCTCTTACAATACTAACTGATTTTTCGTTATAAATTCACAATTTTCAGCCAATTCCGATTACTTACTAGAGGCGACCCTTCTTGATCGCTTACTTAGCGCGACTGACTGACAAATACACCTCACTATAATAGCATCTCCACTCGCTCCCCTTTACAAAACAGCCATACCCGCAAATTACCGCGTATATTTAAAAGTTTTCCAATTTACTATGTAAATACTCGTTAGAACAAGCTCAAACTTTTTATCTTAATATTAATTACATTTATACACAAATAACCAATAACCATCTAATTTCATATAATCTAGCGAAATTCGAATTTCTAATGCCTCCATTACAAACATTGTATGTAGCCTACAATTTGTCGATAACGTCTACACCAGATTTTGTTGCTTTATAAAAATTTATAATTTCGGGCTTTTTTTTCAGTATCTTCAGATATTTCATTTGAACCAACATGCATACTTGAAATAAGTACAACCGTTTTCCATTTCCTTGGAACGTACGATACAAGCGTATAATTCTTTGAAAAGCCAAAGATACTATCTAATTGTGGTCTTTTTCCTGATGATTTAAAAACGAGCTGTTCCCACGTACGAAATCCTTTTATCTTCTAACTCTCGGACTAATTCCAAATTTGTGAACCAATTATCCGCTGTGACGCTACGTCCAGATTGAAATATTGATTCAGATAATCTATTCGCTACGTTTTTTGAAGAATAGCTTTCCCTGAACGATACTTCAGGTTGCTGACCACAATACATTTCTATGTTGTTAATATAAAATAGTTTTGTAGTGTTTTTTACAGTTTTCAATAAAACAAGGAAAAAGGTCCCTAACTGCAGCTAATTCGACAGTGGTCCTTCATTGCTTTCTTGTTTTGGGATCATCAAATCTTATACACCTCAGTAGAAATCTAAATCGTCTTTCTGAGATTGACGTTGTAAAAACACATATTCCCCGACCATCAGTCCCCCAAAAATCTTTCAAGCTTTGACGACCACCTCGAAAACCACCTCCCAAGTATAATAGGCCCAAAAATGCATTTATTTCGATTAAATCTGTAGGGCTGCAATTGCGTTCTCTTTAGAGGTTTTCTTTTATGATCTTTACATATTGATTCACACTATCAAACTTAGAATATAGTCGTTAAGTCTCAACAATCAATTTTCGTTTTCAGATTTAATGCTGCCTGCCCTACGGCACCTGGTAATCTGACCAAAACATTATGAGGCTGCATTCGCGTTTGCTTAAGAGAATTTTACTCAATGTGTTCGTCTTTACTTATATAATAATCATATTTATAATCCCCCTTTTAATTATAAATTAATTCACTTACCGAGAAAATAGTAAGCTTCGATTTCCTCTGACTTTCCTCGTCACTGATTTCATGATCAGTTTCAGATTCCACTGATCTCGTTTCTAGGTGGTCTTCGGTCTAAGATTCGTCCGACTCAATAACAAGCTCATCAATAATTTCATCTAGTTCTTCACAAGCCAAACGATATAATTCTTCAACGTCTTTTGGTTTCGAAAAATAATATATTTTTTTGCACAACGAGCAAATAACTTATTTAACAAAAAACAAACAACGGACACACTACCAAATAAAAGATTAACAAAGTTGTAACACTGTCTTAACTTGAGAAATACCTATGGTTATGAAAACAAACAGATTAAGTCGCGCATGTATCATTTAGATACAAATCCGACCCCTCGGCGCATTCAGGTACCTGAGGGTTCAGTGGCTAGTGGTAACCGCATGAAATTCTAGGAATCTGTTCAAAATGAACTTCCTGAGGACTACTGCAAACCTCAATGCCACAACTTTAATAATTTTTAAAGTATGCACAAGAAGTCAAGCCATGTGTCACTTTGGTACACACGCGACTAACGGAGGGTTAATCACATAGTCAACACACTTTTGCCAATACGCAGAACTAACACTTTCAACTGCTTATAGAAAAAGTTGCTTAACATCTCGTATTTTAAAACTTTATTTTTAGATACCCCTTCATTTTTTATTTTTGCGCATATAGGTTCAATTGGATTTAGCTCACAATGGTAAGGAGGTAACCTTAGTACAATTTTATTATCTCTTTTTGTCATTTCATCAGTTACATATGTATTATATTTATCTTTATGCAAATTAATTAAATGCAAAAGTTCTGACCGAACCTAATCTGACTTAAAATAAAGCAACAATGAATTGTAAAAACGTGAAAAGGTAAACAACACGAGGGAGTAAACAAAGCAACATAGAAAGGTGCTGATGTGTGACGTCAATTTAGAAATTGCGCTAGTGTAAACAAGGCGACATGTGAGCTAATTGAAAGTAACCTCTTTTACGGAATTATTTGAAACGCTTCTCCTAATTAAAATGGTATATTAAAGTGTAAGTGGATAAAAAGGTCTTTAAAACACTCGCGATTTTTCGAGCACGACGGCGCAATCGGAGCGCTCGAAATAGAGTACCTAAGTGTTTAAAGACCAGTTATCCACGAATACTTTAAGATATTTTTTTTGTTGGTGCACCTTGAAATCATAAATACTAGTATTATTACTACAAAAAATTGAAATAAGAACTAATAATATAAAATATGTAAATAAGAATTAAAATATCTAACTATACTAACTGTACTTTCTATTTTCATTTATAAAATTAAAAGTGTTAAATAATGTTTAAATAAAGGTTTTGAATTTGTTAGTAATATTTTATTTGAAGTTACAAGGTACTCCTGTCAGATAAATAATCAAAAAATTGTCATTTATATGAATTTTTCTGCGACCTTAAAAGTAGTCACTTCTAATACCAAAAACTGTCAATGAAGTTGATGTTTTTATTACTAATAAAAAAAAGTGTCTGTTGCTCAGGCAACACTCGTAGTTCCTAGCCATAAAAACACTTTTACTTCCTATGAATTTTTTAATAATGTTTATTTAAAACAACTACAAAATTATTAAACAATGTAAAAAAAATTATGAATACAATAATTGCAAATTAATTGGAGGCACTTTGAAAATTAAATAAGCCTGCAATGTCCTTTTTAGAATAATTATTAAGTTGATTTTGGCCATCTACAACTACAGGTTTACTTTTTTCTTCAACTATGGTAATATTGTTAGATTCACTAGTGCTAGGTTGATCTAGTCCCAGTATTTTTTTTCCAGTATTACTTTTATTTTTTAAGGAATCCTTGACGTAACCTTCTGCCACAGCGCCAGATTTCCAACCACCATGTCTTTTCAAACATGTGAGGTCACCGCCCGCATCTACTAGAAGTGTGGCAGAAGTTCGTCGTAAGCAGTGGCCTGTAAATTCTTTCGGATTATATAAATTTAAAAATTCAGCGACCTCTTGTGCAACACTGCTAATCTTATGAAGTCCTACTACTACCCGATGAGATTTTCCATTTTGATATTTAAAGAAAAAACGTGGTTCTGCAAAGTTTGTAGGGCGAAGACTTACATATTTTCTATAAATATTTAAATATTTAAATCTCCCATCACAGTAAATAATCTAGCCTTATTAGTTTTATTGTAAGGAATTTTAATCAATAAGGCGCCCGATTTAAGATCTTCAATATCACGAATCTTCAAATGTACTAACTCGCCGAAGCGACAGGCTCCAGCAACACCCAAAATTAATACAACCTACAAACATTTTAATGTATTATCGTAAAATACTCGATTTATAAAACTAAAACAAACCTTCATCATCAAATATTGCTCATCACTATCACAATTCAAGAATCGATTCACTTGTTCTTTACCAAAAATTCTCGATTTCTTTGGGAATATAGCCATTATTCTCTTTTTTTAAAAAGACACGCAGTTTTGAAAGTTTCTCGATATTTATACCATTTTTTAAACATAGAATATTGCGACCAGAGGGTAGAAGCCTTCATTTTACTGGACAATTCGGAGAAGTATGTTAATAGCACGCTTTCCGTGTATGATTGTACATTTTTCTCGCTACACCAATTTACAAATTTCTTATAGGTATATACATATACGTCTTTAGAGGGCAGAAGATCTGATACTACTTCTTCAGCACATTGTAAATTTTCTAATGGCGTATCACCTTCATTCTCATTCATTTCAAACATTCTCAATCAGAAAATTTTCAATAGGACTTTTTACGTGTCACTTTGACGAAATAAATAAAATGTAAAACAAAAATTCAACAGGAGTTGACACACAATTCTTTTCATTAGCCCGGCTACGCTGCGCTTTGCCTCGCCAATGAAAAGAAATGTTAGTCACAAAAAGTGGCACTTTTAATCCTAATAATACAATCTACTATTATTAGTAATATTTTATTTGACGTTACTAGGTTCTCCTGTCTGATGAATAATCAAAAAATTGTCTTTCAGACTTCACGTTTCTTGAGTTGTTGATGCTGCCATGGTAACTTTAAAAAACGCGGGTTTTTGAAAGTTCGATTTAAACACGCTAAGGCGTGCTTTAAATAGATAAAATGGGGCACCAATAAAAAAAATGAGGTATAAGCACTACTAAAAAGCACAGTATACCACCATCAAAAAGCAAATATTAAAAACCTACATTGACGAATTAAGAACTGCAGCATCCGTAATAAAAATAACTTGTGGGTTTTCTGTGACGTAGTATTTACACTTTATGTAACCATTGGCCACTGATTTAAATACTTAACCTTGTTTTAACCTTAGTAGTATACAAATTTCCGAAACATTAACAATGTCTTTTATTTATAAAAAGGCAGTTAGTGCAGTAGATAAATATGTACCTTCTAAATTGCAACCTTTGTGGAATCATCCAGCTGGTTAGTAAATCCAGTAAAATATAATGTAAATCATATTTTTCTTTAATACCCAGGTCCAAAAACTGTATTTTTTTGGGCTCCTACATTTAAATGGGTAAGTTATTTTAGAAATACCTGTTTTTTTACTTATTTATTACCTCATTGTAGGGTTTAGTCATTGCTGGAATTAGTGATTTAAATCGACCAGCGGAAAAAATAAGTATTGCTCAAACTAGTGCATTAGCTGCTACTGGAATTATATGGACTCGATATTCCTTAGTAATTATACCCAAAAACTACAATCTTTTTAGTGTTAATTTCTTCGTTGCTACAACACAACTGTATCAACTATATAGAGCATTTGCGTAAGTGAATTTTCTAATTTTTTTTAAACTAAGTATAATTAATAGTTTTAATTAATACAATTTGAACTAATAATAACACTACACTTGTTTTCTAGGTATCAACGCTCAAGAAAATTGTAGAGGAAATAGATGTATATTAGGCCTATAAATTTTATTATATAAAAATATTGTATACCGTTATTTTTGATAGTATTCTGATTAAATTTATAATGATTTTCTGTCAGATGTATATCAATAAAGTCATGTTTAATTTTCCCAGGAGATTTGGTTATATAAAACTAATATAACTAGTCATTTTATAAATTAATTTATTTGGAACGAATTGCGCAACATTAAAAAAAGTCATTTTAAATATGTTTGTATGGTAAATTATCCAACTTTAAAGTCTCTGGTCTAATGTTAACTTCTGAAATTCAAATATTAATCATTATAATAAACGACTATTATACCTACTGAAATAACCAGGTTTAACCTCTCTTGCTTGTATGACAGTAGTAATTAACTCGTGCTCTGCATTCTTTGAAGTTTGGATTAACTACAGCAGTATAATTCTAATTTTTAATTACACAATGCACACATATTACCTCTTGAATGGTACACAAATCCTGTACATTTTTATTTTTTTTAAATTCTTCATTTATTTTTTCTCTTCCCTTTGCTAAGGTTTTAATATCTCCTTCAAAGACTTTCTGTCGAGCTCGATGAAGACTTTTGAAGCATTGTAAAACCTATTCAACCAAACATGTGTGCAGAGAAATTGTATACACAATGTAGGGTTAATACCTCTTTTCTTAAACTCATGTTAGCACACAATACCTAACTCTGAACCATATTTTTAAATTGCATAACCTTATTTTTCAAAAACCATTTCGTTCCTTTTCTGTCAGTATTTTACGTTATTAGTATCAGTGGTTCTCAAACGGTTATGGGGATATTCGACATACATCGATGCATCGAATTCACTCCATGTTTACAGTACGATGCATCAACAGTCATTTGTAGAATGATTTGCTGATGAATGATTAATGAATTTATCGATTTCAGCTATCTTAATGAATTAACTGTTTCTTCTTCAGGTTGATTACACAATGCGAATACGATGGCACCTTCCAAGAAGAGTGGTGTGTGGAAGTTTTATGATAAAATTGAAGGGGACAGTAGCTCTGAAAGATGTAGACTTTTTCAAAAAATTATAAAATCTTGTGGCAATACAACCAACTTAATTGGTCATATAAACAATATATATAAGGCTGCTTTTCGGAAGTTAAATGATGAAAGTTCGAAAAATTCCAATATCGACAACGATACAATAAATAAAAATACACAATCAGTCCCTAAAGTTGCTGATTCGCTACCGTCAACGAGCTCTGCTGATGTAATAGAATTGACTATAGCTGATAAAAACTCTGACTGTTCAAAAGACGATGAATATGTTCCTGCTCCTTCTGCTCCAAAATGTCAAAAGTCTATTATGTCAAGTTTTGAAGAAATTTACGCTTTTTCGGTGAGTGGTAGATCAAACTTTAAAAACAAATAATGCATTCATTTATATGATATGTAAAGACAATCAACCATTTACAATTGTTGAAAATGAAGGCTTTCGCAATTTGATTAAAGTTGTTACGCAACATTATAAACTTCCGAATAAGACTACGTTGACTCGATGAGTTGATGATAAATACGCAGCATTATTAACAGTTTCAAAGAAAAGTTGTCAAACACTGAAAACCTTACTCGTACTACTGACATGTGGTCTGAAACAATGAGCATGAGAAGTTTTTTTAGGAATAACAGCACATTTCGGTGTCGGTAATGAACTATTTTCAATTACTCTTAGAGCGCAACAGTCAAATGCTACTGAAAACTTGTACTAAATGAAGTATTGACAAAGATAAAATTTCGGTTTTAGTGACAGACAACGCGGCCGACGTGGCAAATGCCATCTATTGGGCTTTTGTAAAAAAACATACGATGTTTTGAACACGCTCTGAATTTGGTGGCACAAAATTCTATGCAACAGTGTACAGAGCTGTGAAACTTGATGACTAAAGTCAAAGATATTGTGACTTGGTTCAAACAGAGTAATGTAGCCAGTCACGAATTACGTAAATCAACCCTAAAAGAAACTAAATTGATACGAGGTTCCGACCAGATGGAGTAGTACATATTATTTGATCGAGAGACATTTGGAGCTTCGCACCATCGTTAATAACATAATTATTCGTCATAAAAATGCACCACCGATGCTTACTGCGTCTTTCTTCGATTTTACAATTTCTGCGACCGATCGAAGCTGAAACCAAGGAAGTGTCAGGTGATAAGTACTGCACTAGCAGTAAGGTAATACCACTTATACATTGCCTTATTTTGAAAGGCCCTTAAACTCGAAGATTCTCTTGCCAAAGAAGTGCAGTCGCTGGTCCTTAAAAGATTGACAAGAGAACAGGTGTTATAGAGAGAGTGACTCTCCTCGCTATAGCCACGGTATTGGACCCGAGGTTCAAAAAAAATTTTACGGACCCAATTGCTTGTTCATCGGCTGTGGCAAAAGTCCAACAGTTGATGAAAACTATAGTACAAAATGAGACCGTGGAATCTGATTCTTCAGATCATTGCGATCAACCAGAAGATAACTTTTCTTTGTGGGAAGATCACCATAAATTAGTCCACAAGAACTGGAAAACGGCGAAGTGACGATGCTATTTCTGACGAGCTATCTATTTACTTGCGTAGTCCAGTAGGAAGACTCAATGAGAACCCATTGGAAATTTGGAATAATCTTAAAATTCAGCTTCCTAAACTACATACAGTTGTTTATAAATACTTGACCATGGTGAGAACTTCAGTTCCATCTGAACGATTATTTTCTAAAGCGGCACAGATCGTCAATCAGCAACGAAATAGACTGAAAGGGAAACGTTTAAATGAACTTTTTGTAAAGCCTTCCAAAAAAACACTGGGAATACGACTTTAATACCGGAATTTCTATAATTGTGAATGATTTTTATTTCGTTTGTACTTTTTGTAATATTCTTATACATTGCCTATATTTTTTTTTAATAAATTGTTTGCATGAAAATTTGTTTTTTTCTTAGTTACATAGATTTCTCGCACATCCGTGAAAAAACACATACGCACAAAGCGTACGGGCAAGGAGAGTGCTGTTGTAGGAGTAGTGGATAATTAAAAATTGTTGTTTGTTTGTATGGAGTGTCCGGGGGCTGACTGACTACAGCTTTGTGATGTAATGTTAGAAAAACTACTCGATTTTGAGAAAACATCGATGCTTCTAACCGATGCATCGGAAAATATCGATGCACAGTCTCGATTTATCGAAGAAAAACATCGATGTATTTTTTAAGCGGGTACCCCCAAACGTTTAATTTAGTTTGTTTCTAGCCAACGGGTGATTTAACTTGATGCTACACACCGATCTATGAAAAATCGAAACTAAGACTACGGTTAAATAAAATAAAAATGAATGAATATAAAGTGTATTTTCACTTTTTAAAATAAAATACAGGGTGATTCATTTGACAAAATTGACAAAATCATGTGTTCGAATTTTGACTCGCTCTATATTCATTTGGTGCAATAATAAAGAAATAGCACTTTCTCGTAACACCGTACCAATCTAAAAAGTTACGCCTGGAAAAAATTATTGTTAGGTTGTTATGTCTATGGTATACAGGACGTTGAAATGAGAATGATTTTTGTGTATAATTGACCATAACTTTTGAAATACCCTGTATAACGTAATGAAACCCTATATTGGAAGTATGGGGGAGATGAGCTTAATCTAAATTTCAAATAATATATAGGGTGTCCCATTTAAAAAAAGTATGTTTGGTTCACCCTGGTAATACGTAACACCCTGTAAATACGAAAATAATTTTATAATGTAAAATTTGAAGTTGCCTATAATCGTTGATTGAAAAATTAGTAATTTTTCAATCAACGATGCAATACTATAAAAGTAAACGCAACCCGGATATAGCACGGTTAGTGTGTTGCCTACCTTGAAACATATTCGCAACTGTTGTAAAGTATGGTAAAAATATTTAATAGATGGTGTTATTTTTGTAAAAAAATCATAAAGTACATAATGTACTCAAAACTTATTTTGTGGACTTTGGAGTGCGTATCTTACGTACATACACCCACGTAGTTTGTGCATACACCCATTGTTTGTACTTTATAACAACATAAACGTTGAGATTAGGAAAATAACATTTTAATTGTTCACTTTCCATTTTCTAAATCATTTCAAGAAAAACGGATGGAGCGGGTTGTATTTATTTTTCAAACCTTTAGTGTGAGTCTAAATGATTTTACAAAAAATCTTGTTTGCATTTCCGGTGTGAACGACTATTTTGTCCCTTTGGGTGTGATAATTCCGGCGCAGGACAAAATTGCCTGCTTCAAAAAATAGCTATTTATTATTAATATTCATTCTTTAGAACAAAATAAAAATAATTTTCAATTGTAAGAACTTGTTTTTGTTTCTATATATAAGAGGAAGGAGGGTCTTACCTAATATATATACACTTCAATAAATCGGTCTATAATCGCATAACTTTATTACCAGTCACCAAACTCAGTCCGGTTTGATAGGGCTTCTATCAGGATTGTGCCATTACTGCCCTTGGCTTAGTTACTGCAATTATAAAGAAAATACAAAGAGCATCTTACTATGCCAATCTCAACTCATACTTTTACATTCATTGTACAATTCTAAGGCCAATTAGGTATTGAATGCAATAGCTGTGTTTCCCTCAGGAGAACATTGTCCAATGAATCTGAGGATCTCCCAGTGCCAGATCCTTCTACCCCCAATCACGTATCACCCAATGATTAAACCACCCCTCATAGGAAGAGGGGTGGTTACGTGCATAAGAAGATGGGTGCCCAAGGCTCTCCTATAAAAACCGACCACGTATCCTCCTGTGTATTAAACCACCCTCCTCAAAGATAACGGCAGACAAGGACCACATGCTACATGGCATGGATACTGATCCTGTACCTAGACGTAACCCCAATGAGATAAAGAAGGCCTTCTAACGTCGGTCGAGACGCCCAGCAACCACTTAACAAGATTAGGAATCCAGACCAAGTACGCATCCCCCTATGCAATACAGAGGTCTTCCAATGACAGACCAAGGTCACATGATACGTGGCATGGATACTGACCCTGTGCCTGAACGTAACCCCCACAGGGCCTTCTAACGTCGGTCTGGTTCTAATCATCCCCAATAGTCACGGGACCATTAATTACCACGTATCATCACATCGCGCGCATCAAGCAATTATAGATATAAAACCGTCATATCTAACATTCGCACACTTCTTAGTAAACATTAACGTAACACTACTTAAGGTACCTTTATTATGTCGATAACGTACTGAACATTTTTTAAGTCAATATGTATATCGATATTGCTATCGACCGTCTCTATTAGGTCATAGACCGGAATTATTCCCCTAAGTTTATTTTCCGTGACATATTTATGATGTCCTTATTTTAATTATTATGCAACGAACTACTCAAAAAAAAGGAACGCATGTGTCGAATAACCCATAAATTTTATTAACTAACAATTACATAATTCTCAATTCACCGAAAGTGAGAACAATTAACAAAGAATTGGTAACACTACAGGCAACAAGTAATAGGGCGACCTGGCTGGCCACTCAACTGTCCGTTTTCTATCTACCAACGATTTGGAAAAACTTCATCCAAATAAGCGCGAACAGGTAAAGCGTAGTGTAGCGGCACTCCATCTTGTTGAAAAAAGAGGTCACGGTGGTGCATAACGGGCTCTTCTAAAACCCGGATACGTTATTAGAGCTAGGATGAGGTCATTTTGAAGAAAGTCTAAATATCTCACACTAGTGAGAGTATCCTCGAAGAAGTAAGAACCTAAAAGTCTTAAATCAACTATGCCGCACTAAACCTTCAATGTTTGAGGGTTTTGGGTGTGATATTTCGTGAAATAATGAGGATTTTCGGTTGCCCAATAATAATAATAAATATATGGTGAGCAAGAATAATACAAACAACGCTTAACCAAATATTCTGGACCTATGAAAAAACATTAATTATAAAAAGTCACTAAATACTCGAATAATTTCAATGAAATTTGTCAAGTGTGTTTATGTTAAGTATTTTATTTGCTCACAATATTGAAGAAATATGTAGATAATGAAATAGGATTGTAGGTCCGTACCTATCTGTAAATCAATAAGTTTTGTAAAAATCAAAATTTTTAAATTCTGGTAGATGCATTTTATAATAGTTTGGAAAAGAGAACTCCTGTTATGATTTTTAAATTAAACCAAATGAACAAATTTCAATATCTGCCTTGATAGCTAAGGAAAATATTACGATGCTCTGTGGATGCGTATTAACGTCGATTTTCCTAATCAATAGTCTTTAATAGAGTAAACGTGCTAAATTTCATTTAAACTGGGTGAATTGGTATGGCGCTATCAGAAAAGAACTTAAGAAAACCGACTAACTTAACGACTATTATCTCGAAAACCAAACATTTTAACCTAATTTTTTCGGCAGATTACCATTTGTGACTCCTATGAATTATGCTTATTAAGTGTTGCCCCATTATTCTAGGAGAACCTGTACATCATTGCTTCAACAAGTGGAATTGTGTTAAATATAATTAATTTCAACTTTTAATTGTAGGTATTACTTTTATATGCATTTAGGTGGGCCAAACATTCTAAAAAATTGAAATATTTCAGTCCGTTGAGGTAAAAAAACATATAAAGGTCGCCACAGCATTAACTTATTAAAAAGAATATCTATTACAATTAAGTTTTAATACCGACATTTTCCAATTTCACTTAAAATGGGTTATTTTCATTCACGGAAAAATTGTTCGTTATTTGCATATAATAAGGTAATGGTTACGCAAATTTAATCTTTTTGCTAAATTTACATTATATACAAATTGTAAATTCCAAAAATCATACACGTCATAAATTTGGGATAGTCCAATAGGGAAACTTTTTAAATTGATGTCAGTCCTGGGTTTCCCCGTTCAATTGCGCGCGTTTCATCGCGCATACTCTCAATTCAAAAACCCGGTAAAAGTAATGTTTAATAATGGCATAGAAATAAATAGAAAGTTTAATTAAAAAAAACATGTTTTAGTGCAGTTTCATGTTTGTGCTAGCTAACCAAAATACTATTTTACTTTTAAGTTTAAATAAAATGAGTAAGAAAAATAATACTAATGAAGCACATTCATACACTTGCGATTGCAATAATTGTGTGTCAAATTTTGGAAATTTACCTGTTTTAATGAAAGTCATCGAAGAACAAGAAAAATCGAAAGAAGCACAACCATCATCAAACAGTAAAGAAGAATTAAATACTTCTAAACCTAGTTCATCTTTGTGCTGCAAATACTGTCATAAAACTTTTATTCATCGAGGCGATTTTAATAAACATTTTCGAAAACATACTAAAGAACAACCATATACATGTGATATTTGTAAAAGAAAATTTTCACATAGTTCAAATTTGAGTAGGCATTTAAAGATACATGATGGTATAAAGCCTTTTATTTGCGGTACATGTAACAAAACATTTGGACGAAAAGATAAATTTAAGGCACATAAAAAAACAAACCGATGTAAAAATATTACTGAAAATACTTCAAATTAACATTATTAATATTTTATTTATTACATAAGTGACAAAAACATTATTGTACATTCACTAATTTTAAATTATAATTTGCATTTACTTTGTGTGGTCTTTGTAATGGATGTGATAAAAGTTTTGCCATAGCACAATGGAGTTCTGACGCATTACGGGAGACTGAAAATGCATAAGAAGAACCTTTGGTGTCAATTTTTTGAAGACACTTGAAAATCTGTTCACAATTATTTCCCGAATCCGGTGGTTCATGAGTCATCACAACATCCACAGTAAAATAGGGTGAATTTAATAGCTTTTCCACTTCGGGTGTTCTCAATAATTCTGGTTTTGAGTAAGAACGACCATATAATAATATTACACGTACTATAAAATTAGGTGGACTAGTTGTGGAAAAACTTAATAAAGATAAATCAAGTTTATCACTTATTATGTCAAACACTTTATTTAAATCAAATATATCTTCAGGTTCACATGGTACATCAGTAATAGAGCGAACAGAAGCCAGTATGTCTTGTACGCAATTGGTAAAATCATGTACCCATGTTGCAGAATACTCGTCCAGTTGCATAATTGCAAATTGATGTTCAGGATTAATTTGGACCTTATTATGTAAAAAAATTTTTAATGCATGTTGTAACATAAATAATGGTGTATAGTTTTTATTAGAAGATATTTCAAAGTTGGTGCAATTTTCATCATATGCACGATCTAACACAATTACAATCTTTTCTGGTACATTGTAACTTAAAAGGGAACCATCATCATCAATTATTTTTGAAGCATCTTCCTTGGAAACGTCGTGTTCTAAATTAGATGGTAATTGTATTTTTGCTGCTTCAGACATTTCTATCTTCACATTTATAAAATCTGTATCAGTTGACATTAAATTATGAATTTTTTTTACAATCGATCGTTCCCTGAACCTACTTTCAATAAATTTTTTTACCCAGTATAAAATTGGTAGTGCATTTTTACCTTCTTAAAAAACGATATTACACTCACACATATTTATAATAAATACAGGCTGTGGCTAAAGTAACAATGTAAAATTGTAAACCAACACAATAATCAAGACCGTAGGCACTGAACAACGTTGCCAATGATAATCACTTCCTTCAGATGTAACTATTTTAAATAAATTTATTTGAAATACGTAGGGTCAAAAGTACAGTGATTGACACTTTAACAAGGTGTTTCACTTGCATGGCTTGTTTAAATTACTAAAACCTCAAATTGAGTTTTAAATTTTTTTTAAGCACATTAGGACTTTATTGCCTTTCACTTAATGCGTTTAAATCAGTTATGCCCATTTGCACCGTTTTCAGTTTAAGTAAGGTTTAGCAAAGCCGGCTTAAATTCACAAAATTAAATAAAGCCGGTTTAACTTCACCTTTATTGCACCGACACTTTAATTGTACGGTTTAAGTAAGCTTCGTTTCACAACGACAACATCGCATTTTTAACCTACGATTTTAGGAACTGTAGTTTCTAACTAAATTTTGTTTACGAAATTGCTGTTTTAATTGGTTTTATAACCAAACTTTAGTTATCTGTTTGTTGTACGAAGATGGAAAGTGTTTTTACAATGGAAACTGCAACTGGCCAAGAAAACAAAAGGATACGTTCTGTAAATTACACACTGCATGAAAAACAGTTACTAATATCAATAATTAGTAAATTTAAATCTGTAATTGAGAACAAAAAAACAGACGGTGTGTCCCTGGATGAAAAGAATAAAGCCTGGGAGAAAATTGCACAACAATTTAATTCGGAATCTCCAAATCTGTGCCACAGATCAGTGGATTCCTTGAAGAAATTTTATGACAATCAAAAAAAATTAATTAGAAAGAAAGCAGCACAGAATAACAAAGAAATTTATTTAACTGGTGGCGGGAAGGTTGCAGTAACAATTGATGATCCAGCAGATGATTTGCTTCTGTCGATTATAAATAACAAAACTGTGTATGGACTGGAAAATTGTTTCGATAGTGATGCAATTACAAATGCAACAGTTGCAGCAACACATGATTTCACTGAAGGAATTGATGCTGTGGAAAACGATTTTGTAGATGGAGTTTCAGTAACTTCCTGGAATTTGGAGTTAATGTGCGAAGACGATATAGAGGAGAACCCAACACAGTCAACTAGTAATTTAACTATCTTAAACACCAATTTTGTAGAGGTAAATTAGTTAAAATCTTTAAATTGATATTTGCGATAATATAGTTTTTTTAAGGATGCTGCAAAAGACTGGGGACATTACAAAGGCTCAGACCTAAAGAAGCCAATTACATCATCATTAAAGAGACAACAATTAAAGTTAAGAGTAATGACCCTTTAATTTTGATAAATGCCTTACCATTACATCCATAGCCTTCTAAACTAAAAGCAAATACATCAAGACGCAGGCGAATGTTTGTAGTGAGGACCTTCACCTCATCTTCATTAGGGGAACAATACAATAACTTTTTAAGCAAGAAAATAGAACTGGTAGAATGCCACAAAAAGGAGCATGAATTACGTTTCGAACTCTTGCAACTGGAAATTGAAATTAAAAGAAAGGAACTTGCCAGTTTATCAGAGTAATAGTCAACAAAATCTGTCACTGTTGTAATATTTATTTTTTGTTTATATTAATGTTTATGTTTTAAATCAATAAAATTACATGTTATTAAAATAATTTATAATTTGATTTCTAGTATTGTGAATCCTTTGTTGACCCCATCCATTGTCATTAGCTAAATGAGGAATCTGTCCCACCTCGATCAAATAATTTAATTCTTCTAAATTAAGTTCACCAGGTATTGGTGGATTGTCTTCGTACATGTCAACTGCAATATTGTGAAGTACAGCACAGGCTGTAATTACTGTCAAAACTGTTTCTAGTTTAAGACGAAGTCCATATGCCAGAACAGGAAATCTGCGTTTCCAAAGTAAGAAAAGACGTTCAACAACATTTCTTGTGCAGTATATGACTCATTGTACAGCTGTTGACCTCGGGTTCGTGGTTGTCCAATTGGAGTTAAGAAATTATTTGAATTTGCATATCCAATATCACCTATACAAAATAATTCTGCAAGTATTGAAAGATATAAAAAATTCTACTAACCTAACAGGACACTGTTTAAATTCATTCACCTCAAAACGTGCTCTGATTCTACTATTCATGTAAATTGTCATATCATGAGCAGAACCAGGCCATCTTGCAACTACATCTCTGATCTTTAATGTACTATCACCCACCACTTGTGTATTAATGGAAAAATAAGATTTCCTATTTCGAAAACTTCTGGGTCTGGACCCCTGTAAAGTAATAATTTAAAAACAGTTTCACTTATTATGAATTGACCTACCAGGAGACTGTATTCGGATATGTGTGCAGTCAATACAACCTATTACTCTTAGGAAAGAAGCAATGTTAAAAATTCATTTTGTACCTGAATCATTTCTTGAACTGTAGGCATTTGTATATACTGTGGAGATAATCTTGCAATTGCGTTAGATACCTTACATATAATCCTAGATGCAGTTGAGACATCTATACCCATGAAATCAGCAATACTTGCTAAATGTCCAGCACTAGCATAGAATCTAAGACTAGTTAGTAGCTGATTTATAGGGGAGATGCTGTTATTACTGAAATTAATTGAAATAAATGCATAAGTTTGAAAATTGAGATTACCATTACAGGTCATTATCATATTCTAGCTGTTGTTCAATAAGTCTCAATACATTCAGAACAGTAGGTTGCGTTAAGCGAAATCGTTGGAAAAATGTCAAATGGTCCATTTCATTAAAATAATCTGGTCGAATTCGTATTCTTCTTGGAAAACCAAATTCAACTACATCAAAAATTTCTAAATCATTGTCTAATAAATCATCATCATCGTCATAATCATAAATAAATAAATCCATTATAACTTTGTTTTTCACTAATATTTGTAACTTATTTATTATGGTACCCATTAAATAGGTTAGACGTTAGAATCTAAACCTAACATTCAATTAATCAGTTTACGCAAGCTTCGGCTTTACATTTAAGCCGACAAAATTGACGGTTTACAATAAACCTAGTTTAAAAGTGTTATTACAAACGGTGCAAAGAAAATTTTCATTCCCAAACTGGGTTTAGCGTAAAACCAGGCTTTACGTTTACGGTGCAAATGGGCATTAGTTTCTGGTATATATTTTTATAATTGCTACTCAAATTCAGAATAGGTAAAAGTATAGTGATTAATACTTTCTAACAGTAATTAATCCTATTCAGTACTATTATTGATATACCTTTATCTCGCTGTACTGACATATACTAAAAAAGGAGAAAATGGTGATACGGAAGTTTGGTAAATTCAAATGACAAACACATTGAACAAATCAAGTACCTAGGTAGGTAATGTTTTATTACAATGGATTTCCAAATCTATGATTTAAATTTCAAGTAGAAAACTTCAAAATTTGGTAATTATAGAGGTTAAATTAGAAACTTGCTTACATACTAGTTGGTTTTTTAATAATGCATAAACCATAAGTAAATTTTGAATCAGCTCTAAACGTTTTTAGTGATACTGCCTTTGGCAAGATATACACTTGATTCCGATGTTTCCTCTTCTAATGTTAGTTGAAGATTTCAAGCACAGACCACTCAATACTAATACGTTTTCCGGAAAAATCTCGTTAGCATGTTCAGCGTTACCATCATTTTTTTGTAATTACGAGCGATGAAAGATTCTCATTTTGTTCTGTTTGTTATCATCCCTTTCATCATTTTCAGTAACATTTAACATGGTGTTAGCAATATTCTGTTCGTTTTCTTTATCGTTACCATTAGTTGCAGAATTTGTACTAATATCCGAAATGTTTTGATTATTCTGATATCAGAATAATCAAAACATTGTAGTATTTCTGGTAGTAGTAGTGGTTCTATATGTACTATTACTTTATGATAGTTTTTATTCCTTATTTTCTGCAACTAACACTTTGTTCTTCTGCTTTTCCTCTCGTTCCTTTTTATTTTTTTCATTTGTCTCAATTTGTGTTCTCCAATAATTTTGGTGAAAGTTGAAAAATCCAAAACATATCTGACAGTATCACGGTTTTCTGTATTGAGATTTTGTGTCTTCTCTTTTACCAAGGGATTTTGGAAAATCTATCGCTTCCACATTCCAAGGACTCAGGCTAGAACTTCGAAATCCATTAATAATATTTTTTTTATTAAGGTGGTTCTCAATTACTATTTTCAGAACAGTTACGAAGCATTCTTTAGTTAATGTCTCCATAGGATTACTTCGGCGCCACTCTATTACACCTTTCTTCCAACCATTTTTACAGGTTTAAAAACTTCAACGTCAGCTTGTTGAATTATACGAGTTGCGTTATAGGTACGGTGACCATACGTACTTATTTTAGTAGGACAGTACTTTCTTTTCTGCCAGTGTCCTAGGGTCCTTAATAGAAGCATGAAGTACACTAAAATGTACTTTCTTTTTCTTGAAGATGTAAATATCGCAAATAGGTATACCAAAATATTTGTTTTTTATTTAAAAAGAATGCTTATCGGTGATTACTGATCATGATGCAATAACGACGTTAAGAAGCTGTTAAGAATGTTCGCGTAGTTTGTTTCGCGAACGTTCCAGTCCGCCCTCGAATATCCTAGACGCACAGCCCAGAATGCTCCGCGACTGGAACGTGCGAGAATCAAAGCGAAGTTTAGCGATCCGCATATAAATAGCGACAGCGCTCGGACTAACACTAAACAAGTTCAATTCTACACGAGTTCTACCGTTCGACAGCAAGCGAACATATTATTTGTTAATTGTTTTTGTTGAATGCAGTCTGGTTTTCTGTGCTGGTTTCGCTTACTAAAAAGCAACGTCGATTGATTTCAGTTACCTACTTGTGCATTATTTGCGTAAACATGGCACCGCCCCGAAGAAAGTATCATTTTAATTTGGAGTTACAGAAAGAATATCCGTTTATGAAAATAAAAATAAATTGAGTCCGCATATTGTGTACTGTGAAATTTGTAGAAGTGATGTTGATATTTCCAACAGTGGTCGCAGCAATATTAAGGCTCATCTAACCAAGAAAAAGCATACATTAGCTGCAAATACGAAGTCTAAAAGCGCTACACTAAACACTTTTTTCAAAAGTGAAAACTTCAGCTCTGAAAATATGTTAATTGCAGCCAAGGAAGGTACTTTCGCGTATCATACGATCAAGCATCAGCAGAGTTTTAGATCTTTGGATTGCACATCAAAGCTAATATCGAACATGTTTGAGCCCAAATTTATGGCAGCTCGAACCAAAACTGAAGCCATTGTAAAAAATGTTTTTGCTAAAGAATCCCAGTTGCGATTGGAACTTGATCTACACAAAGCACATTTTGTTAGCATCATGATCGATTCGTCCAACCACAAAGAAATTAAAATAGTACCTTTGTTGGTGAGATACTTTAATTGTGAAAAAGGTATTCAAGTGAAATTACTTCAGTTGCAAGACTTACCTGGTGAAACATCAGAACAGTTAAATAGTTATGTGTTTAATACTTTGAAAACCCACAATTTAGTGGACAAGTGTATTGGATTAGCTGCTGATAATACCAATACAAATTTTGGCGGAATGAAAAGAAAGGGAGTGAACAACCTATTTGCAAAATTGAATGCCCGCAATTGAACGAATTCTACAAATGTACGAACCGTTGAAAGCATACTTTTTGTCTAATGAAAATTATCCAATGATTTTGAAGCAATTTTTTGAGTGTCGCACCAGCGAAATTTGGATGTGGTTTGTACACAACATTGCTTCTATGTTTCACAAAGTCATATTAAAGGTAGAGGGTGACAAAATATGCGCAACAAAGGCCGCTCTAGAGTATTTCGATCTTCAAAATAAGCTTGAAAATCGTTTGAATGAATTATTTTGCCGCTTAAAGTAAGAGAATCCCTTTTACAACTTGACAATTGGGAAGGTAGTTTAAACTATCGAGATGACTTCATCTCACAGGTTAGATTATTTTATTCAAATTGTGTGAGTTACTTGAAGAATTGGAGTACAAATTTAAATGAATTAAGGCTCTTTGAATGGATAAATTTGAGAAACCAAGTTTCATGGAATCAAATTTTGTGTTCATGTGCTGCTTTTAAAGACTACTTGGGTTCGACACTGAATGAGGACGAACTCTTCGATGAAGTTAGTCTATTACAAGCTAAACTGTCAGAAGATAAAATTGCCGAGTGGAACTCGAAAAATATAGCTACCGAAGATCGATGGGTTGAAGTATTTAAATGGAATCAAGGGTCTGGATCAAGTGAAGATTTCAAAATTGTGAGATTTTATGTCAGTTTATTTTTGTCTTCCTGGAACAAGTGCGTCAATTGAGCGACTATTCTCTAATATTAATAACTACTGGAGTGCAGAAAATCGCAAATGAAAATATCGACACTAGAAGCTGTGATGCAAGTGTACACAAACTTCGATGAGACTTGCAGTGAAATGTTCCAGTTTTTGAAGACCAGAAAGCAAATTTTGGAATCTATCCTAAGCTCTCAAAAATACGATTGGCACAAAGGTAACCCCACTGATGGCGTTGCAGGCACGTCAAAATAATTAATAACATTACACATTTCTGCCAGAGTATTTTATGTGTTTGTATTTTTTCTAATATAGGAATATATGTACATATATTATGTATATGCATGTGTCATTAAAAATTATTTTATTTTTTATTCTCATTTTGATGCTTGGCTATGTCACTCTACATTTAGTTCTTTGATTTGTCCGTTTTTATCTATTCCTAATACAACTTTTTGTTACTTTTTATTTCTGTACTTATTTTTCTGAAAATAAATATGGTCACCCAAGTTATAGGATTATACCTAGTTCAGTGCATAGTTGACTGAGTTTATAGGTTAAGTGGGTAGCATGCCCATCGACAAAGTATATAACTGGAAACTTAGTTCCTTTTGCTTTTAAATGTGGACGTAAAACGTTTACCGCGTATTGATAAAAGCATTGTGCTGCCATCTAACCCTTGTTCTGAAATACCATTCCCCCATTACGGTGGTATGCTTGTTGAAATTTCAGCAGTGCGTGTCTTATTGGGGTATATTATCATAGGCGGGGTGCTATCTCCATCTGCTCTAATGTGAACATAACGGTTACGTTAGTTTTAAATTGCCCGCTGTCCACTTTATATACGTTTCTAGTTCCTTTAAGAGCAATAGCCTTACTACCTTTGGGACAAAGTGAGAAACACGTTTCGTCGCCATTAAAAACACGCATGACATAGTAAAGAATATCAAAGAGGCCTTCTATTTTCAAGTACTACTTTATGCTTACAAACCAGTTCCCTATATTTATTATAAGTTTTGTTATATCTTTTCGCCTACATTAGCACTAGATCTAGTCACAGATTCAGAAGCTCTTTCCGTTAGGCCAGGATTACGTTTCACGAACGCTTTAAACCACCCGTTACCCGGAAGATTATCTGTGAATGGATTTTTGCAAGGTGATTTATCTAATAATTCTTTGACACTTGCTTGAATATCTTCTCTTCTCTTAGGAAAGCTCTTCTTATGATTGCATATAACCCCGTTGAACTAAAATGTTCTCATCTGTAGTTAAAATTTGTAATAGTCCCATTTCTGTTTTATTAAACTTTTCGCTAAGGCGAAATATTAGCGTGTGTCATGGTATTCCATACATTTTAGAGGCAGCCTTTTAGACATGCCATTTCTTATAGCCTCATGCACTTTCTCTAAATCATCTTCTGGATATTTGCGGTGATAAACAGTGCCTTTATTTTTTTATCTTCGGCATAATTCCAATACCAAATTCTGTAACAAAAGTAAAGGATACTAAATACCTGGATAAATTGCAAGAATTATACCTACAGAGAAAACTGTTAAGCGAATTAAATCAAACAAAAAGAAAATCACTTTGCTTAGGAACGCAGTGATTGACACTCCTCTAATGCGTGAATGACATAGTGTCAACCTTTGTAAATACTGCATATAACCACATAAAGTTTTGTTATAATAAAACGTATACAATGAACGGTATGAATAACTCCAATTAAGACCATTTTCGTATACACGTCTAAAATACAGTTATTGACATACCCATGGTATTAACTATATTGCATCAAAAAATTTAATTCAGTTCATAACACCCCTCTAAAATTAAGAACAATGAAAAATATGAAGACAATAAATGTAATTCTGTCATTTCGCAACAATTAACTTCGCTGTAAAGATTCTAAACGCAATACTGTACTTACCAATGCCAAATTGAATGCAAACAATAAACACGTTTCGATAATCTTTCAACATGAGAACCTTAGGTTATATAGTTAGGAGAGGACTACTGATACTAATGCAAGTTGAACACGCACATGAACCTTTGTTATCAACTTTAAAAAATAAAATTTGTATCTATATGTATCAGAAACACTAAACTACAATCTGTTTAAAATAAAATGACACTAGCACTCGTTACAATCTTATAATTTTGCTTAATTCAGCTTATGGTGTTAATAACTGCCATAGTACTAGCTATGTATCGCTTACCCTATTTAAAATAGAAAATGCCATTTACTATTTTAAATATGTCAACCAAAACCATTTTTCATTACAAATAAAAATCGTTAATTACTTTTCATTTAAAATACAGCTTGCATAACATTGTTAAATGACGTCGTCATAGCTGCAAACAGAATTAGACGATTATATACAGAATGAATAAAAAGTAAGGAACATCTATGTTACAGCCTTAAATAATAACTTTTACAAAAAAGTCTGTAATAAATGTTTCTTATGCAATTATTGCCCACCAGATGGCGTTTTTATTTTTCTTTCGTGCGCCATAACTTTTAGCAGTGAAGTCATTTTTTAATAGCAATTCACACTTTTAATCACATGATCATTTAGTAATTTTTATTGTGTTTACAACCGTGTGCAATTTTTATCCAGCTGTATAAGAAAAACTACAAGAGAAATAATTCTAAACATTTATTGTTGTCATTGACAGCAATTTTCGTTAATGTGCAATTTCAATGAAAATTAGATATTCCACATTGTCCACTGGCCACTCAATATGTCCTCCTGTTTGTATTCACCCGTTTGTAAAATTTTTATCTAAATAACGACGAACATTAACGCTATAATGAGGAGGCGCACCATTGTAATGAAACTAAATAGCTTTGTTCGGTGTGCCAGGCTGTTCGGCATCAGAAAATAACACAACTAACGCAGGAACTTTATAAGGATGAAATTTGTCTTTATGTAAGATATTTAAAACAGTATCTTGACTAATATTGTTATCTCGGGCTAGTTATACAGTTGAAACATCGGGTTTTTCAGAAGCTGCAAGTACATCGTTCAACATTTTATCTCCTGTTGCTAGTTTAGGACGACCCATTTAATTTAAATCTTCAACATCACTAGTTTCTCAAAATTTTATGTCAATTTTTGTTAAGTTAAAGTATTAAATATGTCACACAGATCGTCGCGTGAGTTCTGTTTCTGTCACCATCCCAACCATCGCCAAAATTTCGATTCGTTCCGTTCCTGTTAAATGCGCCATATTAGCTCATAATTAATAAGAAAAACTGCTAATTTTATTCACTTGAACACTGCCTTGTTGTCATACAATTGACATTACGCATGTGTAAACAAGCACTTGCGAAGGTTTTTTATTTGCTTAGTTGTAAGTGACTTGTTAAAAAATGACAACAATAAATGTTTAGCATAATATTTCCTGTAATTTTTCTTATAGAACCAGATAAAAATTTCACACGTATGAGTTGCTATTAAAGAAAATGACGTCACAACTAAGTCATGACCGCAGAAAAAAAACAAAAACGTCATATAGTGGGAAATAATTCGATAAGACATTTTATTAGAGTTTTTTCGTAAAGTTATTATTTACTAGCCGTACCCGTCGCGCGTTGCTGCGATCTCAGAATGGGGGGGATATTAAAATTTTGTGATACACGTGTCTCATAATTTTAATTGAAGGGTATGTTTGATAATTTTCGAGTCAATCGACCCATAGAATAAAAAGTGTCACAAAAAAATTCAACCCCCCATTTCACTCCCTTAGGGGTGGAATTTCGAAAAACCCTTTCCTACTGAATGCCTATACTTCACAAAGAACACACCCTCGATCGATAAATCCCGACCGATGCAGCTGTCAAATGACCTTTGCGGCGGGCGAACTGCCAAACGCGCGAAGTTTAAATAATCGTTAAGTTTTCTTAAATTTTCCAATTTTCTAAGCAATTATTATAAAACTTAAAAAAATCAATAAAATCTGTAAAGTCGTTCTTAAGTTATGGCGTGACCAAGGAAAATAGGCATTCATTTATATATATATATATATATATATATATGTAAGTGACTTCGGATGTATTCCATGGAATTGATTTAAGTGCCTTAGTTTGGGGTGTTCAGTGAATTCCGGCTTTAAAGAATAGATATAGTGCAAAACGACAGACATATTTAGGCCCTTCGGGGAGTAGTATTTTGGGTGTAAAAAACGTAAAATAAGATAAAATATATGATTACCCTTCGGTTACAATTCGCGCATTTTGAAACTTGAAATTCTTAGTAAATCTTGAACGATTGTCAAATTTCTGCCAAGTGATTTTATGGGATGTTTACAGAAAAAATCTATCTAAGTTCAGCTTACCGTGCTAAAGAACTCATACACACTTAGGAGCATAGATAGGAGTATGGAAATTGTTAAATTATGTAATGGTCTCTTAAGTTCAGTCTTTAGTAAACGCCATTGAAATAGTATTAATATGTCATTTTGCAAAATTAAAATTCTTTATTACATTATAAAGTTAAAAGCAACATTTAACATCCAACCAACAAAGTAGAAATTAAAATAAATGAAATAATACATTTTTTGAAACTACCTTAGAAACAATTACTTTCGTTTCTAAAAAGCAAAATGAACATTTTCGTCTCTAGTGAGAGAAGTAAAAAACATTGTTGCCCCGTTAATAATGACATTTAAAATTCATACCCGTATCAATTTTTTTATTGGAAATTGTGCATGCCATACTCTCGTCCTACCTTTGCCATACTCTGTGTGTCTTCACACCTAACCTACAAAAGTGACAAATTAGTTCTTTTTAGTTAATTTGTACTTCGTAAATATTAATTTAACATTTTTACAGTAAAAAACCACCAAACCATTAAACAAGCCAGAACTAACCCAATAAATGACTATCGTAGTAGACTAGCCAAGTCTACATTACAACATACAAGACAAGTTACGTAACGATCTTCGTTATCGCATTACGATTATTTTTCGACTTTGATTGTAGTTCCTGAAGAAAAAAATGTGTAAAATTCAAGAAGACATTGTCAACTCCCGTTCAATTGACGCACGAGCGTAGAAAAATAACACTTTCTTCCCTAGTTGTACAAATAACTATTCTTTATGATAATTATACAAACTCCTTTGTAATACTTTATAATGAAAATAGAGAACCTCGCAAAAACAACAATATTTTAAAACTGCACATAATAACCGCACCCCTAGGATTTCTCCTAAAATCAGCTCTAGGAATATACCTTATGGTTTTGGAGTTATCATGAATACTAACACACGACCACACGAACACGTACACCTACACGGGCAGACAAAGAGACAGAGAGACGGAGATACAAAGAGGCGAAGATACTTAGAGAAATACGGAGTGACGGAGAGACGGTGAGGTGGAGACGCGGAGAGACTGAAAGGCGGAGAAGCAGCGGGACGGGGAAACAAGAGACGGGAAGCGGAGAGACAGAAAAACAAAGAGACACAGAGGATACAGAGAAAGAAATAGACCTACATATTCATATGTAGATGTATAACCCTGTGCAATCGACTTATTTCACTATTGCTGAATCGACTTATTACTTCAATTTGTCAAGTTTGACAAAGTTTCGTTGAATTCGGTCGTGGTGTATGTGAT
Organism: Vesta saturnalis; assembly: GCA_036346205.1. Taxonomy (NCBI): domain Eukaryota; kingdom Metazoa; phylum Arthropoda; class Insecta; order Coleoptera; family Lampyridae; genus Vesta; species Vesta saturnalis. The sequence continues at coordinate 103,007 of JARFJB010002088.1, read as the reverse complement.
TTTGTGTGTGTGTGTGTGTGTGTGTGCGTGCGTGCGTGCGTGCGTGCGTGCGTGCGTGCGTGTGTGTGTGCGCGCGTGTGTGTGCGCGCGTGTGTGTGTGTGCGCGTGTGTGTGCGCGTGTGTGTGTGCGTGTGTGCCGGTGTCTGTGTCTGTGTCTGTGTCTGCGTCTGTGTCTGTGTCTGCGTCTGCGTTTGCGTTTGCGTCTGCGTCTGCGTCTGCGTCTGCGTCTGCGTCTGCGTCTGCGTATGCGTCTGCGTCTGCGTCCGCGTCTGCGTCCGCGTCCGCGTCCGCGTCTGCATCTGCGGCTCCGTCTACGTCTGCGTCTGTGTCTGTGTCTGTTTTTGGAATTAACTATAATCTATGCAATTTTTTGATACGATGCAAGATTTGGCGACAAGAAGAATTACAAAGTGGGATTTAAGCTTGTGAAAATTTAAAGATCAATTGTATTGGAAAGTGTCTAAATACATTTTTTAAAGATAATTTAGTTTTACGTACATAGAAAATGCTTAAACTGTATTTCCGTTGTTTTTAGAAAAGCCGGTGTCTTCAATTTTTTTTTCAAGTTAATATTTATACGTCTATTGACGTCTCTCTGTCATGAAGGTTTAAAAGTCTATCTGACATAGTCAAATGTAGTAATTGATTAATATTTCAAAGAAATTAAACAACAGATAAAGGCATTTTTTATTAATAAAGTGTTGAACACCCTATTAGTTTCACACTCCTGCGCCCTTCTTGGCATGGATTCCAACAGGTTGTCGATTTCTTCCTGAGGTATTGCAACCCAGGCAATCTGTAAATCATACCGGAGAGCTTGTAGTGTCTGTGGAGGGTTGGCTAATTGCATGAGTCTTCCACACAAGTTCGATGGGCGAAAGGTCGGGAGATCTGGGTGGCCACGGCAAGATGTTGACGTTAGCCTCTTCGAAGCGCTCTATAGAATGCCTTGTAATGTGTGGACAGGCATTATACTCTTGGAAAATCGGGTCTTCCAGCTCCTGAAGGAATTGAAGGATATGAGGTTCTACGAGTTCACCAACGTATCGTTGGGCATCCATATTGCCTCAATGAACACCAACGGAGACCTACTTACATAATCAATAGCACCCCATACCATAACCCCCACAGTGTGGTGCACATGCCGCTCAACAGAAAACTGCACATTGCGACGTTCTCAACGTCTACGTCGGACCCTCATGCGATCATCGTGCATATCCAAACAGAACCGGGATTCGTCACTGAAGACCACCCTTTGCCATTCCACGTCCCAATCCAGTCGCAAGGTACACCACTCCAAACGTTGCAGTCGATGACGAGCCGTCACGAGCAGAAGCACAAGATGTGGTCGATAAGACTGCAAGCCAAAAGCTCTAATTCGACGGTAAACTGTCTGTACGAAAGATTGTAAGACGCCCTTTGTTTCCAAAGCGTAGATCAGCGATTGAGCTTGTACACGTGAATCGGTCTCTTAATGCCATTAATCGAAGATGGCGATCCTGAACTACATTTGTCTGTCTTGGCCGTCCACTTCCTCTTCTACGACGTTCTTGACATTCTCTAGACCATGCTTGATAACACCGTACTACAAAGGATTCATTACGGTTAAGACGATTAACAATTTCTCTGAATGAAAAACCACCTTCACGTAAGCCAATAACGCGACCTCTGTCGAATTCACTCAATTGTCGATAATTTTCACGTCTCCGCACTCTAGGCATAATCGCAGCATCAAAATGCAAAGAAGAACACAGAAGCAAAAGAATTGCAACCAAAAACAATACCGAAATCGACTTAATCTCTCAAGCAATACACCCGATAATTTCGATTGTTACAACAAGTAAATTTTCGATGGCTACTGGATTATTTTGAATGAAATTTTAATCACTTACTACATTTGACTAGTTAAACATTTCTTCCAAGTTTGGTCCAAAAATTCCATCTTGGCGTTGCATTTTTTATGTCACAGGGTATAAATTAATAATGTAAATTAAAAAAAACTAACATCTGAATGGGCGGGCGTAAACTGTACACCACTAATGAGTTGTTACCTGCTGTAATTAAGCGTCCTCAAAATCATGCAGGTAAACTGTACACTGGATTTTAAAATTCTCAATATGGAATTTCCTTAATTACCTCCTCGGGGCTCAGTAATCTCTATACACAAATGTATGTCTTATAAATAAAATTATTGTTATTTACTTACTAGATATAGGTAGTTATCACATAAGTTTCGAGTACATATCTGATCAGTTTATTGTTAAATAAAGCTTAATTTATCAATCAAAAGTACTTTTCAAGAGCTTTCCAGTGATGTATCGCAAGGGGGGGGTTCCATTTAAGATTAAAAAATTGAGGTGGTTAGGTGGTGGGAATGTTGAGATATCGATATGCTAGTGGGCCTACTTTGGTTCTGCAGAAAAGGTTTTGAGCAGTTTTTGATATTTATTATTTACAAGAAAATATGGCCAATTGAAGCTTTCCAAAAAGAGACATTGTATTTACCTAATGTCCATTTCTTTATTTTAAACTAATGTTAGTTATTCCTTTGTCAGTGATACTTTAATTGGGAATAATGCAAACTTAAATATCTGGTGTGGAAAAGCACGACCATCCAACCTACAAAATGCAAATTAAAAGAAGTTTTGTTATAATTATTATTTAACCCTTTTATAATAAGTTCATTACGAAAATAGGCAACATTGTACAAACAAAAACAAGAATCTTTGTCAAACAAACGTTTAAAACCTCATGTCAGATAGAGGTTAATAGACATCTAGATGCTAACTTAAAAATATTCCAAAGCCGCCAACTTCTATAAAATATCTATTAAGCAATTTCACTCACATTTATTTAATTTTTACATTTATTTCGCTTTATATCAAGAACCTTGGCAAATAAACGTTACGCATGAGCAAATTTTCTCTCTAATGAGTTTTACCTTTGGTGTACACTTTACCTGCACCTTTCTTGTAACTATTTTTGTTTGGTGTACAGATTACATATCGGAGTTATCCCTCAGGTAGTTTGGTGTACACTTTACATTCGCCCATTTGAATATAAATAATATGCTATTGAATATTACCTAGTTTGTTTGAGTTTCAACATTTCTGATTATTTTAATGTTTTCAGAGTCTTTACAAAGCTCCGTGTGCTCGGATTCTCAAAATGGATCAGTACGCTTGTATTCACTAGAATCGCGATTAATTCATTTTGCATATATCAGAATAGCATGGGATAGATGAGTAATACTGAGTTGAAATTTCCTTTAGAAAATTTCTCATTTCTCTCTTTTTCTATATGTTTTGGTGAGCATAGAAGGTTTTGGGAAGTTGTGGGAAGGGACCGCATAATATTTTAGTTTCCTGGTTCTTTCCAATAATAATCATTTTCTCTGAAATGTAAACAGCATATTCGGGTCGTTTTTTCATTAATTTTATATATTTTTTACTTCAATAAATCTTTTGGGGCGTTAGAAAATGGAAAATACCGGCAATGAGGATCTCAAGCTCAACACTGCACAACATACCATTGTGAAATATTTTAATTATTTTCTCACGGACTAAAGCCGAGGTGAACCCGCCCACATGCGAGTGGGTTTACCGTTTTAATAGTATCATGATTCAAGGGTATGTTAGACCAGTGTACAAAACCTTTTTGATGTGTACTGAAAAACCGGTCGAGAATGTTCCAACGCCAACTAGGGATGCAACATCGCTCATAAAAACATCGATGTTAGGATATCGATGTTTTGAAAAGTGAAACATCGATGTTAAAAATATCGATGTTTATCAACGATATATCGATATTTTTTTTATCACCATTTACATAATCTTTTAACGCTTGTTCCAGTGTTTCTGCGATGCAAATGAAACATCGTTTTTTTTAAGTATCGCCCAAACACCTTAGCACACCTTTCTTAATTCTTGCTTTCACTAACATCATCCTTTTACATTTCTGTCACTCCATCTTTCAAAGAAATACCACACATGCTCTCCTTCCTACTAAATACTATGTTTATTCTATTTATATGTCTTTTGCCTTACCCAACATTCACTACTGTACTTACTATTCAAGAACGTGGGCACCCACTAACAACTAACATATCCCTATCACCATTTAAAATAAATGTACTTACATCTAAGGAAAATGGTCATTTTATATAGAATATATTTATTTTATATTTTATTTTATATAGAATATAGAAATGAAAGAAATAGGTATAATAATCAACTTTTATATTATAAATTATTATTGGCAATAAGAAAAATTTATGAAAAAAGTAATATAATGGAAAATAACAAGTATTAATTAAACATATTTTAATTCGCACTGTTATTTTTAAATTAAGTTCTTAAGAAATAAGCATAACGAACGTTTACTTCTTCAAAATTGAATTTAAAATAACAATTTGGATAATCTGGTACCCAATAAGCGGTTTCTCTCTTGCGTGATTGTAGCTCCAGCTTCTGAAAACAACCGCTCACTGGGTACTGAAGTTGCCACAATGGGTAAGTAGATCATAGCTAGGCTATGAAGCCCGGGAAACAGCCCTTTCATGTCATCCCACATGTCCAATGCATCTCCCTTTATAGGAGTGACAGGGGATGACATGAACATTTAGTTCGGTGTCCGCTTTAGTTTGATCTTGAGTTTTATTTTTATGTTGTAGTGAGTTAATGTTTTATGGTAGCTCCATATGTCGCCTTCAGGATTATCTCCTTTTCAGACTCATCAGAAGACTCATTTGCTACAGCTACATTCTTTAGATTACTCGCTACGTAATTATTTATGTAGTTTATGACTTTACCCTTCGCAGTGGCATCTTTAAAATGAATCAGCTTGAATCGAGGATCCAAGGCGGTAGCAATAGCCAACGACGAACAGTGCTCTAACTTATCAAATCTTTTCGTGACTTCTTTTCGATTTCTAATTTAAGCGATAGGGTGGCTTCATGGAGAAATGGTATGCCAGAATATTTTTCAAGCATGCCACGAAGGCAGCTCACGAGAGGTATTACTTTGCTTACTGTAATAAAATGTTGTGCACAGACTTCTTTAGTTAACCTTTCGAACGGTTGCAAAAGTTGAATGATTTCGCGTAGGCCGCCTATTTCACTTGATATGATCATTGGAGGCGCATCTGGGCGGCACAATAATATCGCACCTATAATTTCAATTAGCTCCATGAATCGTTCTAACATATAATAGGTAGAATTCCATCGCGTCCGAACATCCAATATTAGTTTCTTAATCTTACCTTCCATCAAGCTATTTTCCTTTTGCTTCTTGCGTAGTTCATCACTGGCGTTGACACTACGTTTCATGAATTTCACAATTTCACGTACCTTGTTTATAATCGCAGATGCCATTTGAGATTTATCTAACGAATTCGTGACAACCAAGTTCACTGTATGAGCAAAACAGGGTATAATTTTTTTTTTCACCAAACATAGCTCTATTAACTTTCATAACTGTGCTGTCATTGTCAGTTACTACAGCTGTTACTTTATCGGTCGAGATATTCCATTCATGGAAAATTTCCGTAAGTTTCCTTTGTACATAGTCAGCTGTATGTCTTTCAAACAGTTCAAAAACTCCCAGAGATACACTTATAAGCTTACTATTTTCTAAAAAGTGAGTGCTGACTCCAACAAATGACTTATTTTGCATTGTCTCAGTCCATATGTCATATGTAATACAGTAATGTTCTGCTTCTTGTATATATTTTTTGAACACCACTGACATGACCTCATATTTGTCGTCAATACGTTTTTTAAATGTTTCTCTTGAAGGGACTTTATATAAAGGCACAATTTCTTTCATTAGTTGTAGAAATCCCTTTCCTTCTACAACTGAAAACGGTTTGTGATCTAAGATGATGAAATTCACAATCGATTCAGTAATTTTTTTATGTTTGTTACTTTCTACACTAGTTACACTTTTTATGTTATTAAATAACACATTGACAGATTCTTGCCTTGATTGTATTGTTGTATTTGAGGTCGTAGCACTTGAAGTGCTACCCAACAAACTGGCTATATCTGGAACATAATTGGAATCGACGTCCGCAGCAGCACTAGTACTCGCTAGTTGTTCAGTTTGAACTTCTTCGTCATCAGCATCACAGGCCCTCTTCTTCTTTTGAACTGGCTCCTCTGCTATTACCTGCTAAATATACTCTGGGTGTACCTTCTCTAGATGACCCCGCATATTTGTCGTGTTACCTGACGTTTTCAGGTTTTATTGCAAAATTTACAAATAGCCCCTTTATCATTGTCACATTTCTTGAAATAATTCCAAATTTTACTTTTCTTTTATTCGGTGGCATTTTATCTGGAAAGAAAATCAATATTAAGTATTAAATTATAATGAATGGTAACTGTATTTAAGTATAACTTTCCATACTCAAAATTGTATTAAATTCGTCAATAATATTTGTTAATAACAATAAATAAAACTATTGAAAAGATTCAGAATGAATAATATTCAAACAATACCTCTTTGTGAGTATACAATAAAATATTAGTACTTAAAAAGTAAAAACGGTTTTAAAAATACAACTAATCCCATCACTATTTTCATAACCAAATTTTCGTAAAAGTAACTTTTATTAAAAATGGAAGAATATAAATTTATTTATGTCATATAAATAGATAATCGGTGTACCTAACCTTTTAAGTCCACTTTTTCAAGTAAAACAATATAATAGATTATTATCAAATTATTGAAATAAAAATAATTGGTACTTACGTAAACAATACACATAGATATTACAATAAACTCTGACTTTAGTTCACTTTTAAGATGCGAAAACAAGATTGTAACAATATACAAAACAATTGCCGTCGATTTAAGCAAGCAATCCATCCATCCAAGCAAATGTAGCGCATGTAACTGACTAACCAATAACCATAAACTAAAGGGATTTTTTAGTTTATGTGACTAACCTAATGGCAGACTGCTTCGTTCGGCGCGCATTTGTTTGTATTGCTGAGTGAGTGAGCGACTAAGCGAGACGCTAAATTGAAAAATGTACGCTTGAGACTGAGACAGGTAATCTCACAGATAGAGCGCAAGATGGTGCGTTCGGCGTTATGTCTATGTACGATAAAACATCGTTCATAAAACATCGTTCTTGAACAACGATGTATCGTCGATATTTTGGTTTCAACATCGATGTTAAAACATCTATTTTTATGAACGATACATCGATGTTTGAAAACATCGATGTTTTGTTTGCATCCCTAACGCCAACATGAGCAATACTTACATACATACCTAGATGTGTGATTACTGATTGGTCTATGAAATTCCCCCGAGGATATGGTCAGTTCTGCAAATGTAAACATTGGTGGACGCTGACCCTTTCGTGTGGATCGGGCTTTATATCACTGTCATCAGTGATTGGGAGGTTACATTTTTTATTTTAGGTTATGTCTATTAAAGTTTATAAAACCCAAAATTTACAATAGAATGAATATATAAAATATGAAAATATTTCAATCATTTTTTAACATTTCAAAAACAATACCTAAAAGTATAGGTAATAGATCAATAATGTGTTCATTTAGGTTATGTGGAGTAAATATTGAAAAAGCAGCTGAAGACTTAAAATCCAACCCATTCTATGAAAAATATGCCAAAAAAATCGCAACTTTGCAAGAAACGTCACCTGATGAATTTTTACACAGAATTGAAGAAAGAGAAAAAGAAAGACAACCCAAAGTAAATTCATCAAATATTCGGTTAGTTATGAATATTTCATTGTTTTTATAATTTACATGTTTCTATGTAGGCAATACTCTTCATTATTACAGCCAAAAAAACATGTTACAGAAGGTATGAAAAACCTAGATGAATCCCTCAATAAAATAATGAAAGTTGAACTGATTGAAAACAAGAGTACTACTGAAATTACAAATATATGGAATGATTATCATAAGACAAAAGATGCTATTTCAGCCATAATTCCTAATGATGTATATGCTGAAATGTGTCAAAATGTAAAGAAGTTTCCCACTTTTTTGTTCCCTATTCCTCGATCACAAGGATATGAATTTATAGTATGCCAGCATTTCTATAATACTGTCCACTTTACGCCCTTATTAAACTATCAGGTATGTTTACTGAAGTTAAACAACAATAATAGCAATATTAATGGATAGTAACAGAAGTTGTACTTACTCATAACCATGCTATGTGTTGTATGAAGCTTGGGAAAACAGTTATAACAGATAAAGCATTTATGTCACTTTTGCTTAAAATTTTTATGGTGTAAAAAAGATCATATTGGTAGACTTAATATTTATGTCATATTGCTATATTTTTGTTGCTTAACCAACTACATAATAGTGTAACTTTGTCAGTAGGGGTATAAAGTGCACTTTATGAGCCAAGCAGGTATAAAGACATAAAAAGGCAGACATGTAAATATATTTTTTTTTGCAATTTTGTCAGGGATTTCAAAACTTTGCTGCATTTGGACTTATGTTTGACAACATATCCGTAGTAGTAATAGTGTCTACTATGATAAAATGAAAATGTTAAAATCAAATTGAATTTTTGGGTTTTGCAAAATATTTGTATTGTGGATGTAATAACTAGCTAATATAATATAACATAAAAGTTTGTATGAACCATGGCTATTAATAAATATGTATGCCTTGCAACTTACAAACTCTCTGTCCAAAGGCGTCAAGTTTGTAAGATCGTCGGTCTCAGGGCATTAATTTAATACATTTGGTACATAAATAACATTAAATTTTGCAAGTGTAAATTTTTTGCTCAAAAACTTTTTACGATGCCCTCTGATGGAAATTAATTTACAACTGAAATTAAGAGTCAGCAACTTGTGGTTAATAATTTATTGCCTCTCAAGTTTCTTCTGAGATATGAAGCATGTTACACTAAGGGGTAGTTGCTCGAGCTTTACACACTTCTTTAGCCACAGCGATAGATTCCCAGCATACATATGTACATTACGTATATATGCATATTGGGATTAAAGATAGGTGCGGTCACCCTAGGATCGGAAGGAACGGAGTTAGGTTTGTGTGAGGGAACATACTACCCCAGCATTCGCCTAAATAGCCGCACATCATGTGCATATACACAGTGATAATGCCGCTATATGTGTATGGGGAAACACCCTGAAAAAACCTCATACAAAGTAGAAGGTTAGGGGAGATTGCAATGAACAAACTAAAAATGTGTTAAACTAAAATTGAAGATGAAAATAAATGATTAACAATTGAGCTGAATGAAATATATTAATATACAAGAAGAAATTCTTTCCTCATTTTTGGAGGAACAAAAAATATTACAAATATTTTGTGAAAAAATGAGACTGGATTTAAGGGCCGATTCTATTGACAGATGCCATAGAATAGTGCAAGAAAATCAAAACTATGCACGTTTTATTATAGTAGGTAAAATTAAGTTCATATTGCTATAAAAGTATGATTTATAAAAATAGAATAAAAGAAGATTTATGTGAATTGCGGCATTCAAAAACCCATATACAAGGTGTCTCAGCGAGACCGTTCATTAGAATTGCATGGGGTTGTGGCCAAAATAAAAACTTGAATTTAGAATTTTAGATTTAGAATTTTAGAAATTTAGAATCAGGTGTAATTGATTGCGTTTTCTTCAACTAAAATATTTTCATACTTCTAGCACTTCTGGTTATATCGGAAGTTGCCATCTACTTTAGTTCCAATGGAACACCCTAAATATTTTTGCATTTTTGGATGGGAACCATAATTTTGAATCTTTTTTATTCAAACTATACCATGCACATCTACTATGGTTTTTGAGATAAAAATTATTTTCCAAAATCTTGACAGCTGGTTGGCATTTATAAAATGGACTGTAACTACCATTTCGATTAAGATTCAAAATGAAAATCCGATTAAGTTTGTAGTTTACAAATGCGTTTATCATATGCATTTCTTAAAACAAAAATCTTTGTCTGAGAATAATGCCTAAATTTATACTTTTCAGAGAGTAAAAAATGTAAAAAAATCAATTGGTTTAAATGGAATACCCTATTTTTTGTTGCACAATCAAATTGGCATTTAGATTTGCTACAAAGTGATATGACATATTGTTATACCTAAATCAGACTGTTTTAGAGTTATTTTCAAAAAACGGAAAATTTTGATTTCTTGGCCATTATTTTGAGAATGCTATGAATGGTTGCTATGGATACGAGAAATAATTTTTCAAATGTCAAGTTTTTAATGTTTGTGATTTAGTACTTATCTGTTAAGTGCCTTAATATTACTGCTAAAAAGACTAAAAATGGATAACAATAACGAAAATAATGTTTATATAAATCAAGAAATTCTTAAATTATTTTTTTACACATGGAAAATACGACACGATTCTTAGTAGAACTTGCACAATATTTAACAAAAACTATCCGCATTTATCTCCGATGGCAAAAGGTAAATTTAGAAAAATAGAAGCAAATTTTGTGTGCTTTGGGCGAATTGGTTAAGTGTTAAATCGACCAAAAACTGTAGTTGATAATGGGTGGGCGAGTTGAATCATCAACTATCGTTAAATATTGTTAAATGTTTTACTAAAAATCTTGTAGCATTTTCCGTGTATAAAAAATAAATTAAGAATTTCTCTCTTCGTCTGTATAAACATTATTTTAGCAATAATATTAAGGCACTTAAGGGATAAGTACTAAATCACAAACATTAAAAACTTGACATTTGAACTTTTATTTCTCGTATCCATAGCAACCATTCATAGTAATCTCGAAATAGTTAAAATTTTAGGTTTTTTGGAAATAACTGTAGAACAGTTTGTTTTCGGTATAGCAACATGTCATATCACTTGGTAGCAAATCTCATCACGAATTGGATTACGTAACAAAAAATAGGGTATTCCATTTAAAAAAATTGATTTTTTTTACATTTTTAATTCTGGCTGAAAAGTGTAAATTTAGGCACTATTCTCAGACAGAGATTTTTATTTTAAAAAAAGCATACGATAAAGGCATTTTTAAACTACAAACTTAATTGGGTATTCAATTTTTATCTCAATCCAAATGGTAGTTACATTCCATTTTGTAATCATCAACCAGCTGTCAAGATTTCGGAAAATAATTTTTATCTCAAAAACCGTAATAGATGAGCATGGTATAGTTTTAATAAAAAAATACAAAAGTATGGTTCCCATCCAAAAATATGTAGGAGTTCCATTGAAATTAACAAAGTAGATGGCGACTTCCGGTATGACCGGAAGCGCTAGAAGTCGGAAAATATTTTAGTTGAAGAGCACACCGAGGAGCACACAATCAATTATACCCGATTCTAAATTTTTATTTTGGCCACAACCCCATAAACTTCTGATGAACGGTCTGCCTGAGACACCCTGTATACTCAAGAAAATATCTCTGTGGTAAACAGTTCCAGATATGGTATTATTGTGTTTGTGACACGTTAGAATTTAGTACTTTATTTAGTCTTGCTAAAATAAACATTTTTTTTTGGTAAATTGTAAAATACATAATTAAAATTAAAAAAAATTGTCTGCCACAAACAATGTTTCCAAAATTTATGAGAAATGTTTAAGAAACTGAATAATATATTCTGTAAATAAGAATAGATCATTATGCAAAGCATAAATCTACTTGAAAATGTTTCAACAACTGACGACATATTCCCCCTTACAGAAAACATTCAGTTTTTAAAGAATGGTAATAAATATTTTGCAGTTTTTCTAGATGCAGCCAAAGCACTTGATACCGTCTCTTCTAGTTTATTGTCGAATAATGTATGAAAATGCATCTTTCACGTATATCGCACATAATTAAAATACTTATCTTTGCTTTTAGCTCATTAAAATACGGCCGTAATCATCTTTTAGAAATTACCGCTGCTGTAGATGACGGTGTAATCAGCATCTACATAAAGCTAATTTGTCGAAGTGTTTATATTTTTTACACGCGTTTGTGTAGTTAATTCTACTGACGAGACTTCGTGCTCTTAGTGTTTAATTCCTTTGAAATTTCACAACTTTACACTTCCATCATAACTTGATTAAATTGTTAAATTTGTTCTTTGGATATGACATTTTTCGCTGTTAGCCTTCGACCGTTAGAGGGTGTTCTGATTTGTCATATTCAAGGAAGTTTAACAATATTTAATTTATTAATGATCTAGTTATTCTTTACTAAAATTGTATTCCATAGTTGGCTTTATACGTATATCAAACTGTTATATTAATAACAGGCTTATGTTAGCATTTTCAATTTTCCAAATTTCACAAAAAGATCTTAAACAATTTTGAAAAATAGTATCACTACTGACGAAGATAACTGTAAAGTGTTATTGAAACGTTTAGATTGGATAACTTAAATATAAAAATGAAGAACCCAATAGGATAAGTATTTTAAGCACCTATGTGTAATAATGGTGACAGTTTACATTTGCATATTAAACATATTTTTAATTGTAATGTAACAAGATGATTATTTCATCTAGTTATTTTAACTTGTGGTATGACTTCCACCATCATTCTAATCAATGCAAGTGATAATCTGTTGACTTTTAAGCACGCAGAGATCATAAAACATTACAAAAAGTTGTATTGACAATATAATTTATTAAATTATTACTAAAACTTTTTGGTTTTGTGTCAGGAACATTTAGTTTGCTTGTTAATATGTACTTCTTTGTAATTTGTCCCATAATTGGAAGGATATTCTGTTGAACAATAAATAAATAAATATTGAAAGCAGTGAATTTGAACCTACCATTTTTGATTAACGGTTTTCGTTAACGACATTACAACCCGTATATGTATCTATGTTATTTACCTTATTGTTAACGGATATAGTTCGTTAACGTAAACTGCAAAAATTTTATAATAAATTTCAAGAGTTTGAAATACAAAACTATATCAGTACTACCTTTAACTCACAGTTTGTAGTACATTTAAGTTTATTATTATTTTAGAACAATAACTACTGTTAATAAAATAAAATTTCATACTATCATTAACCACACATAAAGTGGCGTTAATTTGTTTAATTTCAAGGTAACTAACAAAACCAATGGCGTCACTAGTTCTATTAGTTCGAATTTTAGCTTGAACTTTTAATGTAATTTATTTTTATAGGGGCGTTAAATACAGCATTAGGTATGTGTATAAAACGTTAAATGATCATAAGCACCTTACTGAAAATTACAACACTCGTGCCTAACAAGCTACTTACCACCCTTATTATGTAATATACTATTTATACCTACCAGTTTGGTCCCTAATGATAAATTATATATTATATGGTTGTTGTTTAATACTGCATTTTAATTGAAAAGAAATTTAATAATAAAATAAAAAAATTTAATCAGAAGTTGAAACTTTAACTTCAAATACAACATAATTGAATAATGGCTGAAAAACCTTAAATTTCTACAGTTATGGCCCTGCAATACTACTCCTCAAACTTTTATTCAATAATCCAATTTTTAATTAATTACAGAACTGTGTGCATACTTTATATCTCCAAATTTAAAAATAATAGACACCACAGTGAACAACATTACACCTTGTTTTACAAGTTCTTAATCAGTATTTTATAATTACTCAAAATGTGTACGTTTTGTTAACAAGTACAACTGTCGTCTGTTAGAGGATATTCTGAGAATGTCATTTTCAAACCTGTTTTATAATATCTAAATATTTATATTTAGAATTTACATCAGTTCTACATACATAAAGACAAAATTTGCATCGATTGGGGCTTGAATCTCGATGGTGCAGATGGTTAGCGCAGTACTCTAGCAAAGTACAGGTCGTAGGTTCAAATCCTACTCGAGGTAAACTTTTTATTTATGTATTAATAAAATTAATAATAATTTTTAATTACATATTTACTTTTGAACTTATTCATTCATAACAAAAATCTTATAATAATCAAAAAGAACAGTGTTTTAATAACTCATATTATTATAAACAGCTATACTTACCAGCAAACAATAATAACATACTTAATTATTAACATTCCTGATTAGATAACATAAACATAGTTCTGTCACACAACGGTAACAATATAGATACCTATATTAAATAACATACAACTTTTTAAACAGTGCAAATTCTACTGCTTAATAAAATTGGTATATGTAAAATATGTTTTCATGAGCAGTGCATTTAACTTGGTTTGAGTTGCATACCACAATATAATTTATAAACATGTTTTACAATAAACTATACCAAAGCTTTTAGAGTATTGGACGTGAATTTTAAAGAAATATTGGATCAACAAGTGTGTAAATATTAGGTTGATAAGTTTATTAATTTAACATTGTTCTACAGAAAGCAATATATCAACTGCCTTTAGTTACCAACCAGTCTGTGACTACGGGCTTAAAATGCCATGTGCTGAAAATATAGTTTTTCTTAATACTGACAAAAAAAAAATGAGTGAAGTAGGTACCCTATGAAACCAACTAACAATTAAACTACTAAGTTATTAGTACCCTAATATACATTTATTACTAAAACTTATAGATTTAAATTAGGGAGAGGAGATTAATAATTGAACTAATGCACTTAATGTAGATAGTAAAGCTAAATTTTATCATTATCTATCAATTTAAACTTGTTTAATTTTAGGTTCATAAAGAAAATGCTCCTGAGTGTTTAAAAATAACTCATTACACTGAATTGGAACATTCTAAAGGTATTATATTGATGAAAGGAGAATTTGATAAAAATGTGATTAATGTGCAAGAGGCACAGTGTCTTGCGAATCAATTACAATTGTACTACAGTAAAAAGGATCCAAATAAATTAAAACTTTTAGAACAATTTACTACCAAACCTAATGAATTTAAGCATATGGATTTAATAAAACAAATAGAAAATCTCAACATAACAAAGTAATTTTTTATTAGTATAATTATAATTACTATGTGCTTATACTGAAATAAACTTGTAAAAATGTTCTTGAATGCTAATGATTTGTAGCAGTAATTAAAGTTTTATATGTTGAGTTGATTGATTATTGTTTAATAAGGAACATGTCCTAAGCTAATTTCAGAAGAGATATGGAGAAAAGCGTAGAGTTTACACAAGGAATTATTGTATACTCTTATAATCAGGAAGATATAATAGTCGAAGTGCGACTGTTCGTTTTTACTCTAAATACAGAGTGACTATGAAGAAGATGAATTAAATTTAGATTTCAGTGAAGACTCTTGACAGTGACTAAGTTATACATATTATTTAGTTCCTACAATATTTTGAAGTTTAAGATTTAATTTCATTAATTTGTACTTTATGGTTAAAAATTGAAAATTTATAGGGTAGATCATTTCATTAATGTAATATGTAGTGTGTAGTATAACAGTCTGGTTTGTTTTGATAACATTAGTAATAGTGACTTAATTAAAATTAAATTTTTGACTAGATAAATTTAATTGGAATACTTCTCAATTTAATAACAGGTATATTATAGTTGCTCAAGTTATTGATAATGTATTATCCCCTTTGCTGTGTATATGTGTCGTTATATATGTGTAGTGTGTGTGTTTGTGCATGCATATGTATATGTGCTTGATTGGTGTTTAATTATATAGTCGCGGCAAACTCTTTTCCAATGTGGGGATAAACGTCAGCGCTTGACATTGTTGCCAAACGTATGAAATTCGACGTCAATATAATACTTAGGTTATATTGTTTACATTTATTTTGAAAATTAGTTTTTGATGGAAATACTCGTTCTCAACTAAGTAACAATACTTTTAACAGTTCTTAGATCATTTTGCGATGATTAAGCAATTGTAACATTTTGAACAATGCAAGCCACACGAATCGAAAATCTCAAAATGTGGAAAACGTCAAAATTAGAAGTTATCTGTAAACAGAAGAGCTAACAACATTGTAATTTATTCGGCAGTTCTAACAACCCAACAACGTGTATTTCACTAATATAGATATATCATTTGTAATTATCAGGGTTATTATGGAAGTTGGTATGTTAAGTTTGTCTCTCTCTAACAATTTCACCTCCACAACGGAAAAGATTTTGCCGTGACTCTATATATTATATATATATATATATATATATATATATATATATATATATATATATATAATATAATGTAGCCTAAGCATCCCGCTGTTGGGCAACGGCCCCCCCCCCATTTTCTTCCACTGCTTCTTGTCTCTTGTTCGCTCCTTCCATGTCTTTCCCTCCACGCTAACTAGCTCATCTTCCTGTTTAGAATTAGTTGCGTTGCTATATGGACCGTATGAAATTGTGTATTTAGTATTAGATCACATATTCCTAAAACAAGGGAATGTTTAATTTTTGAAGTTAAAAAAAAATAATAAGTAATAAAAAAAGTTCATGTTATGTTACAATTACTTAAACGAAATCATATGAACCACCCGAGTTTTATTCATCATTGAATATTTTCATATACATATTATTGGTCCTTCGACGCCGCATGAAGAAGTAATTAACACAACATCGATTGTACGCAGGAGACGCTTATTAACTCAACGCAATCGTATTTTCACAAGGAAATGGCAACTGATTACGACATTACAGTTCTAAAACGAAATAGGGGTAACATTAAACATAAAGTTACATCTTTTAAGTCATTTTTAAGGCAATTTCATGAGGAGGTTGAATTGTCACAACGGCAGTTTATCGAAATGAAGCGCAGACATGGTATTATTTTGGATACACACGCAGAATTTGAGGACGTTCAAAGGCAAATAGAATTAATTAGCAATGAGAATTTAGCAGAACAATATGCTGAAAGGGAGTTATTTGAATCAGACTATTTCAAAGCACTCGCACTCTCGGAATATTTCATTGAACGCAATACAAATTCACAAATTTCTTCAAATTCGGCAACGCAACAGCAATTGGACACGGGAATGAATGAAGATATTGGACCAGTTCAAATGCACACAACCGCGGTATCGCAGCAGGTAAATGATCAATCGCATTCTAATTTAAATGTACGCTTACCAACAATTTCATTACCAAAATTCAAAGGTGATCTAGAATCTTGGCTTGATTTTAGAGATACATTCTATTCGCTAATTTACGAAAATGGCACACTTACAGCAGTTCAGAAGTTGTATTTTTCATATAAAGGCACTATTAAACTTGCATAATTTAACAAACGATAACAGTAAAGATATTAGACAATTTGTAGATTCAATATTAAAGCACATTAGGGCATTAAATTCTTTAAACCAACCCGTAAAAGCTTGGAATACTATTTTGTTAATTGCTATAACAGATAAATTGAACAAATTACATTTAAAGGAATGGGAGATGCATAGACTAAATACAAAACAAAATGATGTAGAAAACTTAATTGAATTTTTACAATCAAAGGCAAATTTGTTGGAATCACTTGAAGGTAGAAACGAAACATAAAAATACATTCAAGTTTTCCAACAAGTCTAAGCAATTCATTGGGTTAACGACGAATTACACTTGCTACTATTGTAAATCAAACCATGGAATATTTAAATGTTCAAATTTTCTTGAACTCAAACCACAAAAATGGTTGCAATGAGTAAAAGAAAATAAATTATGTTTAAATTATTTAAAGACAAATCATGTAGCAAAAGTGGCACTTGCAAATTTTGCAACTCTAATCATAATTCAATTCTGCATTTTCCACAAGCTTCAAACAGCTCATCAAACAGTTCAATTTCTGAAGAAATTCAAAATGTAACAATTTAAAATCATGTGACAAACAAGTCACACTCCCAAATCCTGCCATCAACAGCCTCTGTTGCAATAAAGGGGTCAGACGGTAGCTGGCATCATGTAAGAGTATTATTGGATGCAGGTTCACAGTCCAATTTTATTACAACTTCGGGGCAGGATTGTTTTGGAATCTTTTGATCGACGGTCATATTAATTTGGGAAAGGATAAACCAATTGCGAAAAATACAAAATTAGGTTGGATCATTTCAGGTTCAATTCCAATCAATACACAAACAGTATGCTGTAATTTAGGTTTATCAGAAATTCATGATCAACTAGAAAAATTCTGGATGTTGGAGGAAAATTCTTCACAACTTCAAACATCTGATCAACATTCATTTTGTGAAACCCACTTCAAGAATAATTTCACACGTGACCAATCGGGCAAATTCATTGTCAAATTTCCGTTCAACGATAATATACATATACTTACATCAACGAGGGAACAAGTATTTAGTAGATTTCAAAGTATGGAAAGACGCTTTCATCATAATCGTCAATTTGCATCAATGTACAAAGAATTCATGGCAGATTATTTAAGTCAAGGTCATATGACATTAATCGACAATGAATCATATTCAGGTTCATATTTCACGTTACCCCATCATGGAGTACTGCGGAAGGATAGTAGTACTACCAAATTAAGGGTAGTCTTTGATAGTTCACAAAAATCTGAAGCAGGCATATCATTGAATGATTGCCAACATGTTGGTCCCACCATCCAAGACGATCTATTTTCAATATTGTTACGATTTAGACAACACACGTTCGTGTTGACCGCGGACATAAAACAAATGTATCGTCAGGTGTTGATACATCCTGACCACAAGAAATATCAAACAATATTATGGCGCAACAGTCCAAATGAACCTCTCAAAACATATCAGTTGAATACGGTTACTTATGGCACTACCTCTGCACCATATTTGGCAATTCGGTGTCTACATGAAATAGCATTACAATATCAAACTCAGTATCCCGAAGCTAGTCAAGTAATATTACATGACTTCTACGTCGATGATTTGCTCACAGGTTGTGACGACGCAGATACTCTTGTTCAATTAGGGTACGACATCAATAAGATTCTTCAAAGTGCAAGCTTTGTTTTAAGAAAATTCACTTCAAACAACAAAGCAATATCTAATACTGTGTCAGTTAACATTCTTGATAACAATACGTTCGCGTTAGGGTCACATGAGTCATCAAAAACTTTAGGAGTCTTCTGGTCCGTAAAAGAAGACAAATTGTTCTTTCAAACCAATGAAAGTAACATGCAATCAAACTTTACCAAACGTACAATCTTATCTAGTATAGCAAAGCAATATGACCCATTGGGTCTGTTAACACCTGTAACAATATGTGCAAAATTTCTACTTCAAGACTTGTGGTCTTGCAATGTTGATTGGGATGACATTATTCCCGAGAACTTGTTCAATAAATGGAAGTCCATTTCAAAGGATTTTCAATTATTGAACAATTTACGTGTTCAGCATCACGTCATTTGGTCAAACCCAGCTCGCATAGAACTGCATGGATTCTGCAATTCATCGCAAAAGGTGCTTGCATATACATCAGATGTTTCGATAAATTGGAGTTATGCAATTCTTCACTTTTGTGTGCAAAATCAAGAGTAGCCCCTCTCAAACCATCCACGATCCCGAGGTTGGAGTTGAATGCAGCTCTCCTATTAACCCAACTTATGTCAAGGGTCTTTAGTTCAATGACGTTGCAATTTTCATCAGTACATTACTGGAGCGATTCTCATGTGGTTCTGCACTGGATCGCAAAGGATCCTCGTTTCTTCAAACCGTTTGTGGCAAATCGAATCCATAAAATTCAAGAACTAACATCTAGTGAGCAATGGTATTACGTGAATACCAAAGATAATCCAGCAGATTTGATATCGCGTGGCATGTCTGTTAAATTGATCATAACCTCAGATCTGTGGTGGTCAGGGCCATCATGGCTTAAGAATAACTCAAATTTCCCTATAACACCATGTTCTAGAGTTGATCCAAAAATGGAAACATCAGAAATGCGTGACAAAATCATTGTTAGTATGAGCACAAATGCAACACCAAGTTCAATATTTTCGCTCTTTTCTAAATATAATAATTTACTTCGTGTCACAGCATACATTTTCAGATTTACAAATAATTCTCAAAAATCGCGAAGTGAACGTGCCACTGGCACTTTAACTTATGATGAACTCAAAGGAGTTTTAAAAGCGCTCATTGTGATAGCGCAATCTGACTCATTTAGTGACGAAATTAATTCGTTAAAACTCAATCATTCCTTCCACCAAAGAGCAAATTACTGTCTTTGACACCATTTCTCGATGAAGAAGGCATTATGCGTGTTGGTGGTCGTCTACAGCTATCTTCATTTCAGATGGACAAACGACATCCAATCTTACTTTCCCACAAACACAAATTTTCCTCCCTCATTTTCGAAAGGGAACATGTTCGCCTTTTACATGCAGGCCCACAACAACTTCTTTTCTCAACAAGAGAGAAGAATTGGGTCACGTCGGGGAGAAATTTAGCGAAAAGGGTCGTGAGATCTTGCGTCAAATGTCACCGTTATTCCGCGTCATTTCAAAACCCTAGAATGGGCATTTTGCAAGAGCTACGTGTAACAGCTGCTTACCCATTTTTTGCAACGGGGTTGGATTTTGCAGGTCCATTCTTTATTAATGAGCGACGTGGTCGCAGTACGTTGAAAATAAAATGCTATATGTGTATTTTCGTTTGTTTAGCGGTAAAAGCCATACATTTAGAAATTTTATCTAATTTAACTTGCGATTCATTCATTGCTTGCTTGCGAAGATTTGTCGCGCGCAGGGATCTTCCTAAACACGTTATGTCTGATAATGGTAAAATATTTATTGCGGCCAATTCGGAACTGCACGAACTTGGTTCACTTTTAAAATTTAATCGAACGGAAATCGAAGAAATTGCAAACAATTTAGAAATAAATTGGAAATTTATCCCACCATATTCCCCTAATTTTGGAGGTTTATGGGAAGCAGGCGTCAAATCAGCAAAATTTCACTTGAAGAGAATATTGAACAATACCACTTTAACTTATGAAGAATTCAATACAATAATTGTTCAAATTGAAGCGGTATTAAACTCTAGGCCTCTATCCCCTCTCATTCTGATAAGCTTAATAGATTTCAATACATACAAAGCCTATCTCAACAGTATTGGAAACGGTGGGCCAAAGACTATTTAAATCAGTTGCAAGTACGATAGAAATGGAGCAAAAATTGTCAGCAATTGCTACAAGTCGATTCGTTAGTTTTGGTAAAGGACGATAAGCTTCCACCTGCATTTTGGAAGCTGGGTAGGATTATTCAATTAATACATGGGCCAGACAATCTTGTTAGAGTAGTGGTATTAAAGACTACAAATGGAAATATCAAAACACCAACGTCAAAATTATCACCACTACCAGTTATGGGCTTATTGTGAATGTGTGTAGTGACAAGATGTTGAAAGTTTTACTTTCAAGTCGGGGAGTATGTTTAGAATTAGTTGCGTTGCTATATGGACCGTATGAAATTGTGTATTTAGTATTAGATCACATATTCCTAAAACAAGGGAACGTTTAATTTTTGAAGTTAAAAAAAAAATAAGTAATAAAAAAAGTTCATGCTATGTTACAATTACTTAAACGAAATCATATGAACCACCTGAGTTTTATTCATCATTGAATATTTTCATATACACTTCCCATCTACATGGTGGTGTCCCTCGTTTCCGTCGGCCTCCTGTTACTTTCCAGCTCGTTGTTCTTTTTGTCCACCTGTCATCTTGTTACCGCATGGATGTCCAGTCCAGTTCCGTTTCAGTAGTTTACTAGTTTCCAATATGTCCCTTACACCTGATCTTCTTGTTTCTTCTAGTTGAATTTTATCGAGGAGCCTTATATTTAACATTGAGCGTTCCATTTTTGTTTGATTTACTCTTAGTTTATCCTTTAGATTTTTATTTAGGGACCACGTTTGCGCACCATACGTCATACTCGGAATTACACAACTGTCAAAGACTTTCCGTTTAACCCGCACTGGTAATTTTGCTTTACAAATATGTTTGAAGTTCCAGAAACATTTCCATCCCGCACTAATCCTCCTATCTATTTCCTTTCTCATGTTGTTTTCAAACGATATGGTTTGCCCCAGATATATAGCCTCCTTAACGTAATTCACTACCTCACCATCCGCTGATATGTTGCTAGCATTCTTGTTTGATAGCGCATGCGTCTTATTATAATTTATTACTAGACCTGCTTCTTTACTTTCTAGTCTAAGATCTTTTATCATCTTGCTCAGTTGGTTTCTGGATTCTGCTATTAACACTACATCATCTGCAAAGCGTAGGTTTGATATTCTTTTTCCTTCGATGGCTAGCCCATAGTTCTCCCAATTCAATTTCTTAAATACTTCTTCCAGTGCCCAAATGAATAGGTTCGGTGAGAGTGGGTCAGTTTGTCTTACACCCTTGTTTATACTAAAAGTAGGTCCTGTGGTATCTAACCTTATTTTTGCTTTGCCTTCTTTAGGTATATATGTTTCGTATTAGTCTTATATATTTGTGATCGACATTTTGGTTTTTCAAAGCTAGCAGCATAAAATGGTGCTTTACAAAAATCAAGGAATGTTAGATGGATTGGAATGCCAAATTCACGGCACTTTTCTATAATCTGGTTGATATCTGGAGGTGGTCGTGTGTCGAATAACCTTTTCTAAAGCCTGCTTGTTCTATAGTTTGGGCTAGGTTCAATTTGTGAGATATTCCTTCCTTGATTATTCTCATAAATAGCTTATATAGAGTGGGGGTTAGGCTAATGGGTCTATAATTATCGATGTTATCCATTGCTCCTTTTTTATGTTGTAGTATGATGACACCTTCTTGTCAGAATGTTAGGATTGTTTCTGTTTCTATGACTGTTAAATAAAATTAGTATTAGTTATGTCAGTGTTTCTGGTATGCCAATCAAGTGTTCTGTCGTTATACCGTCCTCTCCTGGTGCCTTATTCTTTTTTAGGCTTATTATGCTCATTTCCAATTCTTCCATCGATATTTTAGGTATTACTTCGTTATGTGGTAGTTCCAGATCTAATGGCTTCTGATTGTCGTTGTTTTTTCCCTTAAATAGGTTCTTGTAAAAGTCCGTGGCTACTCCCATTATTTCTTTGCGTTTTCTTTTTAGCTTGTTAGTTGTATTGTTTTATTCTACGATCCATGAAGTACCCCTTGATAGTTCCTTTTTTTTAGTAAATCCTGATTCTTCTATCATTTTTTCCCGCATTATTCTTCTATCTTTCCTAATTGACCTTTTATTGCTTTGTTGATATTCACTATTCTATTTTTGAACGTGCGCTTTCTTTAGTTTTAGTTCATTCTCATTTATTTATTAATTCTTTCGTTTTTTAGACTGATTTTATTCTGTTTGTGATTATCTGAATATTCTGTATTGGATGCCATCATTTATATATATTTGTATTTAGAACTCATGTAACTGTACTTCATATTTACCTATTTTCTAAGTCAATCCTGGCATAGTTCATTTAGTTTGTTTATATATGTTTCTGTAGCATGTCCAATTTTCCTATATTTGGGAGTTTTATTAGCCCTGTATATGATTGATGGTTTTTATATGATATATATATATATATATATATATATATATATATATATATATATATATATATATATATATATATAACCGATATCAACAATGAATGACCAAAAAACTGCTTTTACAGAATTTTTATCAAAAGTTTATTCCAAGTTACTAGTGAAATTAGGCACAAATATTTATTTAATCTTCGATTGACATTTCATAAACGTACATAGATTTTTCCTTTTTCAATTATTCCTTTACCTACATTTGTATTACAATAAAATAGTTTTTTTCAAAACTCATTAATAAATTAACCAGGACTTTCAAGGTAAATTTATTCGTGTATTTTATGCCTTTTTCGTAAATAAATTTTTTTAGGTTATAATGCCTTTTACTGTGGAACATGACAGGTTTATTTTGGAAGCTTATTTCCGAAACGGCGAAAAAGATGTATATGGAAACTGGAAGTATTGAGTACGATTATGTGTTGAAGAATATCAACATCACTTTCAGAACATCGAATTAGATGATGATGTTTTATGCCGACACATTCGAAGAATTGTTAGTCGTTTTCATGAGCATGGTAGTGGTTACAAGGGAAAATCTACGGATCGCACAACTGTACTTACAGAGGAAGTAGTGGAAAATGTACGCACACATTTGGAAAGAAGTCTGACAAAACCTTTAAGACAATTGGCCCAGCAAACAGGTAATTTTGCATTATACAAAACATGGTTGACATGAATGTGTAAGCAATAAAATAAAAAGAATCTTAAAAACCAAAACATTACATAAGTAAAGTTAGATTGACAACATTGTACATATTTCAATATAAGCAATTGTTACAGGTCTTTCTTATGGTACATGCCATAAAGTAGTCAAACATCAACTACATTTTCATGCTTACAAAATAACGGTTGTGCAAGAATTACTACCTTTAGATTTTCAAAAGCGTTTAGAATATTGCCGATGGTTCAACAACAACTTGAGAGATGACGAAATACTAAACTTAAGTTTCTTTACGGATGAAGCTTGGTTCCATTTATCTGGTTATGTGAATTCAGAATTACCGTATGTGGTCAGCAGAAAATCCACACGTTTTGAAGAAACTACTTTACATCCTGTGAAAATAGGTGTTTGGGCTGTTATGTCACAAGAAGAATTGTAGGTCCCATTTTCTTTGAAGATACAGTAACTGGGCTCGATACAAAACTATTTTGGAACCTTTCATTGATCAACTGCACGATGACGAGCTCCAACATGGATATTTTCAGCATGATAACGCAACAGCTCATACAGCTAATCAAACACTGACTTTTTTACGTGAACATATTGATGAAAGAGTTATAAGTGCGGGAGTTTGGCCCCCAAGATCACCTGACCTTACTCCACTGGACTATTTTCTATTTGGCCATTTAAAAAATAAAATCTACAAGACACGTCTTCATACAGTTGATGAATTAAAAAATGCAATAACTGACGCAATTCAAAATATTACAGAAGCTCAATTAATAAATGTATTTGAAAATGTGAAACGAAGAGTAGATGCCTGTAATGCAAACAATGGTGGTCACTTTGAAATTGTTTATAGATAATAGCCAAGTTTAATTTTATTTTTCTGTTTTTAACTGTAATATAAACATATAAAAGACCATTCATTCCAACGGGTAGTCAGGTGTGCGTCGTGATATCGTTATATTTGTATGTAAATAATATGTGCACTAATTGAAAATCTTTACTCATTATTTACTATACTTTAGCTGAATTGATCTCATTTACATGCACGTTTGAGATCTAAAAAAACAATGCATTATTAATTCATTATTTGCTGTACTTTAGATCAATATATACAGATTTGAGTTATCTTAAAAAACAATAGGTACGTCATAAAGTAGACATGGTGACTAGTTCCATATGAGAAGGACTAAATCAGTGGTATATAATCTGAAATAAGTTTTGTTCAAAATTAGAATGCAATGCAAAAGTGATATCTAGCATTAAGTTAAATAAGTTCTTTTTCCATTATAATGTATTTGTGATGTTCACCAGTGTACATTCAAAGGTGGTCAGCAAAAATGGTGTACCTGACTTGTGCTGAATATGTTGAATGTATGCATTTATAATAAACTAACCAGTCATACATGTAATTTGTTTTCACTAATATTATTTAACAAATATATCATACATTGATTTCTGATAATGACAAATTCATTTAAATGTTTTAATGTCATTGTAAAGGTAACATCATCCAATATCACTCCTTTTTTAAATATTCACTCACATATTCACATTTTCTTCGAGTTCTCAGCTGTAATTTTTTCAATTCTTCATTGCCAATTGCTTAACACCTTCCATTTGAAATGTCGCATTCCTCACTGCTATTCGATTTTTCAATGGGATCTAATTCAGAGTGGTACAAAGGGAGACGAAGGACAGCATGACCATTTTCAACTAGTAGCTTGTCTAGAACGGTTTCTTCAGCAACACATTCTTGTAATTGGGATAATGGCATTGTCATCGTTCCTTCTTTTTCTTTTTTCATAATTTGGTACACATTGTAGATAATTTGGCGCCCTTGGCTATGAATTACCTTTCGATTATTCATTTTCAACCTGACAACAAAATTCATACATGCCTATTTTAAACCACTCATGTCAATATAAACAAAAAGATCATTAAACGCTCATCTAAACAGTTTTTACTCTCTAAACTGTACATTATTCTCGTAACCAAATTGAGGTTAAAAAGCAAAATTTGTTTTAAACATTACTTTTAGTATATAAAAGCACTTACAAAACTTGAATTTGACGAGTAAATACCTTTAGTCTTAAGAAAGACTAAATTACAATTATTGAAGTTTTTGTACGTCTACATAATACGCAATTCGTCATTCACCAAAGTTTTTGTCATTTATGGTAGTATTTATTTTAATATCTGCATTACGTCACTGGGTATAGCACAATTTTCATTTTAAGGATGCGGAACAGTAGTACTGTTCTAGGAGCAGCACGGTCAAACGATGATCGCACT
This sequence comes from Vesta saturnalis, assembly GCA_036346205.1. Lineage (NCBI taxonomy): Eukaryota > Metazoa > Arthropoda > Insecta > Coleoptera > Lampyridae > Vesta > Vesta saturnalis. Next base: position 76,580 of record JARFJB010002088.1, on the reverse strand, counting down.
GTATGTATATATATATATATATATATATATATATATATATATATATATCTTTATTTAGTGCACTCGATCTACCATAAACTCAAAAAAAAACCTAACTAACATACACAATATGTTAACATAAATAACACATAATATATGTTATAGTACATATCACGACAATAAAATAAACATAAGAAACATCATTTTTTTTCAATTTAAAGTCTCAACTTTCTTTGTAATATTTAAAACAGTTTAATTTGATAGCTTATTGTATTGCACAACTGTCTTGAAAACACCAAGTTTTGAGCTGCTGCTTTGTTTTTGTGTCCAAGAATAAAACTTTTCCTTGTGTTATGGTCATGTATATCCGAAAACTTTGTTACCTTATTTTTCAGATATTCAGGGGGTCAATTGTTTGTTTATTTTATAAATGAATGTCAGTGCATTTATCTTCAACATATATTTAACTTCGAACCATTTTAATCTTTTTAACATGTATTTGATGCTAATATCCCTCCCACAATTTAAGATAATTCTCATGGCCTTATTTTCCAAAAGTTGAAGTCGTTTAATATCCGTTGTGTTTCCCAGATACATACAGTTCCGGACAAATAAAAATTGGGCAGAATTATGGTATTGTATATACCTAGCTTTCCTTGTCATTGGAGAAAAGAATCTCGCACATCTTAATACTCCCAATTTTTTTACATGTATAATCTATACGTTCAGAAAATTTGAGATTTTTGTCAATTATTATGCCCAAATATTTTATTCTGTCGATTTCTGTGATTACTGTTTTTCCAATTACAATTTTGTAGTATTCTCTGCCAAAAGCCATCGCTTTTGTTTTCTCAGCATTGTTTCAGTTTGTCGATTTCCAGCCACTGGCATATATTTTGTAAGTCAGTATTCAGCTTTTGTTCTATTCAGCCAAAATACTGACCATCAAGTGACAGGATTTAGCTCTTGGCCATCTAGGTAATCAATTTTGCCATGATCCTAATGAAATTGGTATGTCAACGTATAGTTTTGTCATTATTTGGCTAAAATGCTATCACTCACAGACTCAGTTCTTGGTCATTGAGGGAACCTATTTCGCCGCATCCATAGTCAGAACTATGCGTAAACGTGGATTTTGGGCATAATTCGGCCCAAATCTAGAAACGCGTGTCAAAGTTTATGTATTGACCATCGAGGCAGCCAAGTTTGCCGTGAGTCTAACGAAATTAGGGAGTACATATAGATTTTGGACTGTATTCGGCCTAAGTATTGACGAACACCCACGTATCACAGAAATGAGCTATTGATCATCGAGATAACCTTTTTTGTCGCTTTCACAACGAAATCGGTGTGTAAACGTAGATTTTTGGCAAAATTTAGCCCGAATATTGACTATAAGCATAATTTATGTATTGGCCGTCTAGGCAATCAAGCTTATCGTGACCCCAAACGAAATTATTGTGTAAATATAGATTTTGGGATATATTCGCCCTAAGTGTTGACGAACACCCTTGTACCACACACTTGAGCTCTTAGCCATCGAAAGAGTCCATGCTGCTGCGCCCTCAAAAAAGTTGGTGTATAATCATAAATTTTGGGCAAAATTGAGCCTAAACACTAACGAACATGGATGCCTGACCTCAGAATTTATTTCTTGGTCATCGAGAGAATCCATCTTACCGCGTTCACAACAAAATTGACGTACAAAATACTGGCTTAACTGATAGAATTGATGTATTGGTCATCGAGGTAATGAATTTTGTCGTGATCCTAACGGAATTGGTGTGCAAATATTTATTTTGGACTATATTCGGCCTAAACGCTAACCAACACCAATAGACCACAGAATTTTGCTCTTCATCTGTCGTAACCCCAACGAAATTGGTGTATAAATATATACTTTGCTCAATATTGGACTCAAATCTGACCAACACTGATCGACTACATAATTTAACTCTTGGCTATCGAGGCAATCAATATTGCTGTGATCCCGACAAAATTAGTGAATAAATATAGATTTTAGGTAACAATCGGCCTAAATACTGACTAAATTCCACGGACCACATAATTTAGCTCTTGATCATCGAGAGAATCCATTTTGCTGTGACCTCAACGAAATTGGTGTAGAAACACAGGCTTAGGGTAAAATTTATCCGAGATACTGATCAAAGTTCATATATCACAAAATTTAGCTGTTAGCCATCGCGGCAATGACATTGGACTATAAATACAGAATTTATCGCGTGGTCATCGTGAAGATCCATTTTACCTCGTCTACAACGAACATTGACATAGATTTTGAGAACCAATCAGTCCAAATGTGGGTCACACGTTCGTAAATCACAGAATGGGGAAAGGCTACTGCTACACAAGCAATGTGCATAAGATATTATTTACGAAAACCAGAAGTCGGTAGGTCGTCTAGATGCCGGGCTATGTTATGCACGCACCACACGACCTTATTCATTTCTCATTTTTTTTACAAAATGGACATGTGCTTATCAATGTTATCTAACAAGCTCGATATATATATATATATATATATATATATATATATATATATATATATATATAAAAAGTCGAGATTCTAAAATGGGTCTCGCCTTTTAAAATGATCCCACTTTTTCCTTTATAAACACACACACACACACACGCACGACGCGCGCACCACAAAGCCCTCGCACACACACACACACACACACACACACTCACACACGCTCACACACGCTCACACACGCTCACACAGCTCACACGCTCACACAGCTCACAGACGCTCACACGCTCACACGCTCACACGTTCACACACGCTCACACACGTACACACCACGCTGCACGCACTGCACGCACGCACGCACGCACCACACACACACACACACACACACACACACACACACACACACACACACACACACACACACACACACACACAGACACATGACACACAGACACACAGACACAGACACACAACAACAGACAACAGACAACAGAACACGACACAGCAGACAGACAGACAGACAGACAGACAGACAGACAGACAGACACACAGCCAGACAGACAGACAGACAGCCAGACAGACAGACAGACAGACACAAAAACGGCAGACAGACAGACAGACAGACAGACAGACAGAAAGACAGACAGACAGACAGACAGACACACAGACAGACTATCAGGTTGATATAACGGAAATAAAAGGCAAAAGGTTTTAATGGTTTATTATTATATAGGTGAATTAACAATAACTATAAGTTTAAATCCACGAATGCGTACTTACTATTTTGTAGAGCGGATCTTATGACGTTATCCTATAAGCATGATAATACATTTTAAAAATCTTTATCGGCATTTTTGTTAGCAATATCAGGTAAAAAACATAGATTAAAAATAATACGCTCACCTTTAGAAGTTTTCCTTCAACGCTGTCATATGCTAAACTGAATTTTTATACAACGTGCCTCACTAAAACACGCTTTGTGAATGGCTGAATATAAAACACTCGATTACATACCGGACATTAACCATTTAGAAAGTAATACAGAAAAAAACCTGAATTCGTATTTAATAATTATGTTGTACTTACAAAAATTTACATTCAAAACACAAATATTTTAAAACGTCTAATACCACCAATGTTGCATCATAATAATAAAAACTCATTATACAGTGATTACATATTAAATACTTAAAATATGTAACTTTATACTACGTCTATTATTACATAGAGATGGGATTATTCTTAAATATAATTAATTTCGATAGAGCTCTGGAAATACTACAACCGTTCGAAATCTTGCTTCTTCTCTCGATATCAAAAAAGCTATATTAGTGATACATTAAGCAAGCGTAATAGCGGATACAGCTACATTGCTAACGATTATTGATTTTTTTTGCATGAGATTTTTTGAATGAGACAGCCTCGCAGGTATTTTTTAAGAAAAGCTATACACATCTCACGAGATCGAATGAGATTTTTTTTTTGAGATACAATCTCCTCATCGTCTGCACCTTGAACGATTATATTGTAACCTATAAAGCAAGCTAATAACCCTAATAGTTTATCATACATTATTACATGGACACGAGGTTAGCTCTAAATTAAATGGTTTCAACGCTGCTCTGGGAATGTTGTACACACTTAAAACCTTTAAGTCTGCTCGCCGAAGTTGTACCGTATTCACTTTCTTTAATTTTTATCTGCACTCTGTTTCGAAGCTGTAGTACGTTTTTCTAATACATAAACAGAATCTTCAATACTGTGATACGTGTAGCAGCAAAACACATTAGCTAGTTAGTTTCACCTCTATATTACTTTACATGCAAGCCTGATCTTATCATAAACAAATACATCTGTCAAAAAAAAAGCTAATAAAACATAACTCCACGGCCAGGGTATAGAAAGCAACGCTTCCAATTATAGCTCTTAGTCAACACAATAGGGCCTACAACTACATACAATCGACTAGCACTGCTTTAGCACGAGGATCAAACGAAAAAACACGCACGCACGCACACACGTTCGCACGCACTCACGAACGTAAGCTCGCACGTACGCACGCACGTGCGAACGCTCGTACGTACGCACGCACGCTCGCACGTACGCACGAACGTACGCACGCTCGCACGTACGCACGCTCACACGTACGCGCGTTCGCACGTCCGTACGTACGCTCGCACGCACGCACGTATGCGCGCCCACACACACACACACACACACACACACGAGAGAGCGGAAACACGCTAAAGCGAAAAACTTGTAAACTTGCAAACATGAATCAAGACGGTGGAGCACCGCTAGGAAAAAAACAGGTTTATTAACAAAACCGAAGGAAAGCTTAACGTTTTGAAAATATATTATTATTATAAACAACAATACATCATTATTATTTAATAACATGCTTTATCGGTTTTCTTCTTCTTCTTGAACCGTGAGTCGACCTCATCATCATCATCATGATTTTGAGATTTGCCCTTCCCCCCTACCTCATCGCTCTTCTTTCTCTTCTGCGAACCATCATCTTGGATGTGAGATACACCCAGCTCAACCACGTCATCGCTTTCATCATTATCTTGAACGGTTATGTTGTAATAGTTTATTAACAAGTCAGTAAAATCTCTAATGTCCGCTGATGCTGGCTCATAAACAGGAGAATACATTATAGTAATGCTCACTCGATGACAGTTACACTTTAATGGGCGAAACACACGAGAATCGAGAACGCAGCTAGCCTTGGGTCTTGTGCGCAAGCGTACTCGTCAATGTTAGGGTAGAATCGGACATCTCCAGGGATGTCTGAAGTATTGACCTAACCACACTCTAACATAGCCCTTGGGGGCACGTTTACAAATCTAAACGCCTCTTTTTATGGTCGAGGTATTTCCTCCTAAGACGCCAGAACGTAGCTAGCATTTGGTCTTGTGCGCAAGCGTGCTCGTCAATGTTCGGGTAGAATCCGACATCTTCGGGGATGTCTGAAGTATTGACCTAACCACACTCTAGCATAGCCCTTGGGGGCATGTTTATAAATCTAAACGCCTCTTTTATGGTCGAGGTATTTTCTCCTAAGACGCCAGAGCGCAGCTAGCCTTTGGTCTTGTGCGCAAGCGTGCTCGTCAATGTTCGGGTAGAATCGGACATCTTCGGGGATGTCTGAAGTATTGACCTAATCACACTCTAACATAGCCCCTGGGGGCATGTTTATAAATCTAAACGCCTCTTTTATGGTCGAGGTATTTTCTCCTAAGACGCCAGAACGCAGCTAGCCTTTGGTCTTGTGCGCAAGCGTGCTCGTCAATGTTCGGGTAGAATCGGACATCTTCGGGGATATCTGAAGTATTGACCTAATCACTCTCTAACATAGCCCCTGGGGGCATGTTTATAAATCTAAACGCCTCTTTTATGGTCGAGGTATTTTCTCCTAAGACGCGTCTTAGTGTCTTCGAAACAGAGTGCAGATAAAAATTGAAGAAAGTGAATACTGTACAACTTCGGCGATCAGACTTAAAGGTTTTAAGTGTGTACAACATTCCCAGAGCAGCGTTGAAACCATTTAATTTAGAGCTAACCTCGTGTCCATGTAATATTGTCTGCTAAACTATTAGGGTTATTAGCTTGCTTTATAGGTTACAATATAATCGTTCAAGGTGCAGATGATGAGGAGATTGTATCTCAAAAAAAAATCTCATTCGATGTCGTGAGATGTGTATATAAAAAAAATCAATAATCGTTAGCAATGTAGCTGTATCCGCTATTACGCTTGCGTAATGTATCACTAGTATAGCTTTTTTGATATCGAGAGAAGAAGCAAGATTTCGAACGGTTGTAGTATTTCCAGAGCTCTATCGAAATTAATTAAATTTAAGAATAATCCCATCTCTATGTAATAATAGACGTAGTATAAAGTTACATATTTTAAGTATTTAATATGTAATCACTGTATAATGAGTTTTTATTATTATGATGCAACATTAGTGGTATTAGACGTTTTTAAAATATTTGTGTTTTTGAATGTAAATTTTTTGTAAGTACAGCATAATTATTAAATACGAATTCAGGTTTTTTTCTGTATTACTTTCTAAATGGTTAATGTCCGGTATGTAATCG
>JARFJB010002088.1:0-67500 GCA_036346205.1 Vesta saturnalis | reverse complement strand
TGGATGCAAAGGGGGAGCAGGAATTCGAGAAAATGTGATTTGTCATGTTAAAGTCCTATGTTCCGCTCTAAAAAAAAGGAAAAGGAAAAGTCAACGTATTTCATTCCTCAAGGAGAGTGGTCTGTTGAGCTTCCGTGCTCTTCAGCCACAATCATGGATTCAGATACATACATACATTACGTATATATTCATGGTGGGATTAAGGATAGTTGTGGTCAGGATAGGATCGGAAGGAACGAATTAGGGTTCTGAAATACTACCACAGCATTCGCCTAAGTAGCCGCACATGGTGTGCATATACGCAGTGGATACCTACATGTGTATGAGGAAAACCCCTGAAAAACTCATACAAGGTAGACGGTAACGGAATCGAACCCATTACCTCCTGAATGCTAAGGTCAGTGTCACCACTACACTACCAGCTCGATGTTCCGTTCTAAAAAGGATAGGAAAGGGTCTATTCCATTCCTCAAGAGGGAAGCAGGCTGCTCGAGCTTTGAGCTCTTCAGCCACGATCATGGATTCTCAGCATACATGCATACATTACGTATATATGCATGGTGGGATTAAGGATAGGTGTGGTCAGGATAGGATTGGAAGGAACGGAGTTAGGGTTCTGAGGGGGCAAGTACTACCCTATCATTCGCCTAAGTAGCCGCACATGGTGTGCATATACGCAGTGACCATGCCGCTACATGTGTATGAGGAAAACCTGAAAAAACGTCATACAAGGTAGACGGTAACGGGAATCGAACCCATTACCACCCGAATGCTATGCAGGTCGTGTCGCCACTACACTACCAGCTCGGTTGTGTTCCGTTCTATTTTTATTTTTTTTTAAACACGTTTATTAAAGATTTTAGATATTAACATTTCATTTATAGTACATATCACACTTAAAACTAATATAATAATAAATGTGTATATTGTTGGTTGGTGCGCTGCTCAGGAATCTTCTTCCTCTTCAGCGCGTGGATTATAGAGTTGTTGGGTTGTGGGTGTTTTGGATTGCCTGTTGACAGTGTTGTGCTTAGCATTGTTGGTCGTTCGTAAAAAAAAGATGTGTTGTGGAGATATGGTGTTGTTGGATGTTGGAGATGTGGACTGTCCTGTTGTAGCTCGGTTGTGGCTGGTTGCTGATGCCCTGCGTATCTGAAATAAATAGAAACATGTGTTAGTTGTGCGAAACATTGTCGGTTTTAACAGAACAGAATAAATTAAATTGTCGATACTATATACTTATCTGGGGCACCAGACTTCGCTCCGGACCTTTGTGTGATTACCCGAAAAGGGCAACCACCTCTGAACCGTGCGTGAGGATCACTCCCCACAGGTCCATGGCAGTTTGCGCCTGAACGAGCGCCGCTGCCACCTTACGGATGACAGGTAGGGCCTTCTCCATATCGAGACCTCCGAGGAGGCCCAATATGGCGTCGAACCCTAAGGCGGGTTGGGCAGGCGGGGTAACGACAACGGCGGGAGCCGTTCTCGGTACTTCCGCCTTCTCAACCTTGCCTGCTGTCGCTCGGACGTAACTGACACCGGTCCGGGTTGAAGAAGGCGCCGCTGTCGGCGGTATCCTCTTCGGTCTCTGCTGTACTTCCGTCTTCTTCCGTTGCGGAGGTCGAGGGAACTTCGGGCATCCCCCCTGTAGCTGGCGGGGGGGTGGTCCCCACCGCAGTTCACACACTGTGCCCGGTCTGTATGGGGTTTAGTGCATTCACTGCTGTGGTGATCGCCGGCGCACTTGACACAGCGTGCTGCCGCCCTGCAGCAACGTTGTGCGTGACGGAAACCTTGACACCGGTGACACTGCCCGATGCCGGATTTCCGCCGCAAATCCTCGACGGTGACTCGGAGGTGAGAGACGTGCTGCACCTCCCAGATCTTCTTCCTGTTGTCCTCGGACGGCAGCTCCACCATCACGAGGGGGATCGGGCGCCCTCGCTGCTTCATCCTGAAAACAGAGAGAGTATTAACACCTTGTGCTTTTAGCTCTTAGCTAACGTCGACCTCGGATAGCTCTACGGGCACGCCGCGTATCACCACCTTGGCAAATCGCTCGCTCTTTGCCTGGTGAGTACCACACCTATCCATATACCTGATCAGCCTGTCTCGGTCCTGGAGTGAGGCAGGCTGAATCCGGATTCCCTCGCTGAAGGCCTTGGCCCTCGTGAAGGCGATCTGCTGTCGGTCCATTTCTCGGGAGAAAGCTATCCAGTTCTCCTTCTGACGAAGGATTACCGGAGGCACTTTCTCCCTGGTGCCCTGTTGAGTAGTCTGCTCCATTGCTGCAGGACTGTCGGTGTAGGGTTCTAGGGCCTCGAATCCGTTGCCCGTGGGCGGCGGCGTAGACGGGCGAACCTTCAGGGTCTTCTTCGGCTTCTTCTGCAGCACGAAGTCGTCGGGGCTCGTAGATCCGTCGCGGGCCTCTTCTTCGATGGGGTCGGTTGCAGCTGCGGCGGCGGACGTGGACGGCGTGACTTCTAGGGTGGTGATGCCTTCTAACGGTGGCGATCGTGCTCTTTGACGCCTCTTCTTCTGTGCGGTGGCGGCAATTACAGTAATATTTTTAGCAAATAAAATTGCAAAGTAGAAATTAATTGGTAGTTCAGCGTTATGTGCCGGTGGTTTACAATTTAGTATAGAAGCAATCGGCACATATCTACTGTCTTGTCATGCGTACCTCGAGTCAAGACTAGGTATATATATATATATATATATATATATATATATATATATATATATATATATATATATAATATATCGTAGAAACCTTGGTGTTCACACGGATGTCAGCAAAGAATCCAATTGTAATTGATACTGAGGCAATACATAATTACTGTTGTAAATAATTATATATGTCTATAGTTCTGTAAATATTCTTTCTCTAAGTTTACGTCGTCCGTAATTAATAGTAAATTAACTTTAAACTTATAATTGTTATACATACGTTTTTTTAAATTTAAAAATATTGATTTTCTAAAAAAATTCATAGAAGCGAGCGTTAAAAAATACTCTTTTAAAATATAAAATGAAAATAATTTGCGTGCTTGCACGTATTTACAAGATCTTTATTCCAAAGCACCTATTTTCACCAGAACCGTATCTAGAAGGTTTTAAATAATCTTTAAATCAAACCAGAGTTTTAGTAGGACGCTCCTCGTGACATTAACAGTATTCTTCTCGCAACTTGGCCCACACCATCCTAACGATATCGACCATCTTCCCGCACCAAAAGCCTTGTGTTTGATGTTTAGGTTATGTTTTATATCGCTTTTGTCTACGTTGACTGCTTTCTATACACATTTATTTACTTATTTGTATATCGAAATTTACCTAATTGCTGCTATTTTGTTAAATTCCATGTTAGAAATTAATATCTCACAGTACAGGTAATAGAACCTCGACATTGCTCTTAGATTACCTTTTAAAAATTAATGAGATCACTTGTTTCCTCGTTAAGGTGTCTAAAATATTTTTCGTCGTTTAATTAATTAAAAGTAACCAATTAATTGTTGGATATATTAATCTAAAGCACTGTAGCCCAAACATAGGTTTTTTTTTTCTTCTCGAGTTAAATATTGGAACCAAATTTATTGGAAAATTGGCTCCTATCCCAACGGGGTGAGTAATAACTATGGATTTATTCAAACAGCCCCAGATGCTGAAAGAAACTTCCCTAGCGGAGTCCTAGCTTTCAGAAATAGATCCCAAAGTAGAATCCTAGCTGCAAAAAATAGTCCTGGCCGAGAGCCATTTACCACAACTGGGGGCTTGAGTAAAACCCTAGCTGGCGAAAAGAGGGGCCCTCACGAAGATGTTGCTAATGATTGAGAACCACCAATCTTAGATTATGATTATTATAAGTTTTGTTATGAACGGATAAGGTCAAAGGTAAATATGTAATTAAAAAATATCATTAATTTTATTAAATACATAAATATGTAATGATGCAGAAAAAGGGGCAAGAAATAAATTATTATTATTTTAAGTATTATTGAGATAATGCCGTAAATAATAATTTATTCAATTTATTTCAGTTCCGATATCATAACAACCAGCACTTTTGCGTGCGCACCAGTTCCCCCTTTAATATGTGCAAATCCATCGCACATAATTTTGCCAAACCCCACTTCATCGCGAAGTATAAAAGCGAAAGTTTTAATATAAATCCTCAGAGCAGTTTGAACCTTCAAACGTAAGCCTCTACCCAGCTTAAGCGCTTTGTGATTTTTATTGCAATCGCTTAACTTCGAAAAAGAACCTAGCGTTTTCGCTCATCGTTCCGGTTCCGGCATCGTGATCTTCGCCGCTTCGGAGGTAGATCTGTCACTGCTTGCATACAGATAATACGAAGGAGCGGTCATCAGAAGAGGGCCACAGCCTAGCCGCAAGCAGGAGCCGCCGGAATATTGCAGCAGCAGCGGAAAATTCCAGGAACTTCTAGAACACCGCCAACCGCAGGATCGTCGTCGGGTCAAGGACAACTCTAGTAGCCTAAAGGTATCATTAATAAATCATTTTAATTTAACTACTTTCTTGTTTTAATTTAACTGTGATTTCCACCGTTTCGTATTGGGTCTCTGATTTCCAAGCCTTTTTCCTCGGGGTGTGAGGCTGCACCTGGCAGAGACCCGGCCTTTCATAAACAGATTCTTATTTCTCTTAATCTATTCAAAACCTATTACTAACCACGCAACCGAGATGGTCAAGCAAGGTCGCCACCGAGCTACCGTCAAAGTTGTGTCCCCGACGCCGTCCGTCCACCCACACCACCACTCACCACACAATCCTACGCACACACACTCGTTTCACCTCCACCTTCCTCACGTACACGCTCCCATTCCAATGCATCTTCCATATCCACCACATCCACACTCTTACATCTCCACACGATCCACCTCTTCCACAAAACCATTCAAACCCGCTCACAAACCTGCACTCTTACCTACACCCGCTCACACACATACACCTGCCCTGATACCTACACCGCACACGCACACATACCCTCTCTCTAGCCACACCTTCTCAACCACCTACACCTGCCTTGAGTCCTAAACCCGTTTCACCCAATCCTATACCTACCCCAATCCTCGAGATATTGCGTCCGCAATATCCGAAATCCATCACCTCACAGAAATCCTCTTCAATTCCTAAACCCTTAACCTCCGTGGTTGAACTTAACATTCAACCACAATCACACCTGCCTCCTCAAACCTCCTCTCCTTACCGGATGGAACGCAGCTTAGGTTGCGACACCACTTCGGTGAACCTTCTCACCCTATCACAGTTATCCGGCCCCGTCCACATACCTCATTCCTAAACCTCCTCCTTTTCCTGCGTGATTCGTCACGTGGATAAGGACATCCTTGCCAACGAGATCCTCGACGCAATCGACCTGCCTCACGTGAGAAAGGCCGTGCGCATCACCTCGAAGGCCACCAACAAACCTACATCCCTAGTCCGCGTCATCACAAATTCCCAAACCACCCTAGAGTTCCTTTTAGCAACCGGTGTCTCATGTTCGGGAGGCACTTCGTTGCGAACCTTCCTCATCCCTGCACCTCTCCCCATGTATTGTGTCACCTGCACGCAGGTGGGACATACCTCTGAGGAGTGCCGACCCGATCCATCAAGTGCCCAACTGTGGCGGAAGCCACAGATCCACATCCTGTAAGTCCGCGCAAACCCAAAGTGTAGCAACTGCGGGGATGCCCATCCTACCTACTCCTTTAAGTGCCGGATGCGGCGGAACCTCCCAGTTCTCCGTCACAGATGGCAATCCTTGATCCCATCATGTCCGACGAGTCTGACTCTGAAGACACCTTCACCTTAAACCAATCCCCGACACAGATCCCGTCACAATCAAATCCTTCGTACAAGTCCTTACCCACTCTCTCCTAGACCTGTTCCCTCACCACCAACGCCGCGTGATCCGAACCATAGAATCCTTATCCCTCAACTTTTTCCAACGGCGTATCAACGTCTGCGTAGCCGGTACGCGGAGGAAGGTCGCCGTAGTCCGCCAACCCCATCCTTAAACGCCTTTGTTCCCAATGGACATCATAACAGGGACCATTAATGCTAGGGGCGTTCGTCGGAAACGCCCCCTAATTAAACACTTCTTACACCAACACAATGTACACGTCCTTTCAATTACAGAAACCAAACTCTCACAAAAATGCACACTACAATTTAACACGTATAATTCTTTCCACAACCATAGCGCACACGGAACCGCCCTCCTAATTAAAAACTGTTTCCCTTCAACTCCATTTCAACTACCTGCACATCTGCAGCAACTCGAATGCGTTGCTGCAACGGTGCACTTCCCCACTCCCATAGTATTCATATCCTACTACAATCCACCCGGGCACAATACACTTTCCGATGACCTGTTAGTTTATGCCTCCAGCCTCCCAAATGCAGTCATCCTAGGTGATTTCAATTCCCGCCACATTCAATTCGGTGACACCGCAACAAATGGAAACGGCAACAGACTATCATCTGCTCTGTTGCAGTTGCCTATGTTGAGGATCGCCAATACACAACCCACTTATTTTGACCACTTAGGAGCCTCAATAATAGATCACATAATAGTTTCCGAATCAATAGCACTACTTCGATCGTGAGTGCTTTCTAGGCACCACGATAACTTCAGATCATATTCCACTGCTGGTCAAAACTTCATTTTGTCCAGCTCCCCAATACCCCTCAAAACACAATCATTAAAGATTTTTCGAATGCAGACTGGAATGTGTTCGCCGAACACATCTCCAACAACCTTCCTACACCCGATCTTCAAACACCCAAGATCTCGAGAGAGCCATTAGCGACCTAACTTCCGTAATAACGGAAGCGGTCGACACCTCAGTCCCGCTTAAAAACATCGACATTTCAAAAACCGCTCCCACGACACATAGTGAACTGGATCAAAGAGAGAGACGAATCTATCGTCAATTCTTGAGATCCAGGGATCCGGCTCTCAAGACGAATACAATCGCCTTAACGCCTTAATCAGGCGAGAAGCCAATAAACACGCAGAAGACTCCTGGGCTAAAGCCACTTCCCAGTTAGATTATCGAGACGGTAAACGCTTCTGGCAACAGTTTGACAGACTGACCAGAAGAAAAGTTAACCCGAAATCCCATCTAACCGACCTTCAGGGCAACCTAATCTCCTCCGACCAAGGAAAGGCCGATTTCTTTGGTCACCACCTCCAATCCACTCCAATCCCCAACGATCCACAATTCGATCCTGGTTTCAAGGTATTCCTCGAGAACCGTCTCGTGGAATTCCGAAACCTTAACCTTCCTGAACCCTCTCGACAACGAGAGTCCTTCTATTCCCCAATTACGCCCGACCAGGTCAATGCCTATTTCAAAAAGGTAAAAATCAGCCCCAGGCCGCGACGGCCTCAATAGAAAAATCCTCGACACCTGCCCGGCCCATGCCTCCAACTACTGTCAAACATATACAATAAGTGCCTAACCTCTCTTACTTCCCGACGGATTGGAAATCGGCCTCCACCGTCATGATACCAAAACCTCACGCAGACCTAACTCACCAATTCCTACAGACCCATATCCCTCCTGAGTTGCCTCGGAAAATGCTTCGAGCAAATTCTAGCCAGGCGGCTCAGGAATACCTAGAATATAACGACCTCCTTCCCAACAGCCAATTCGGCTTCCGCCCAAACCGACGTGTCACGATCCCTTGTTGAAGCTGCTTACCGAGACCACCAGAGCATTCAACCATAAGCAATGCAATCTGGCTGTGTTCTTGGATATTAAGCAAGCATTTGACAGGGTCTGGCACGCCGGTCTCCTACAAAAATCCGAAACCTTAACATTCCCGACCCTTCTCCAAACTCCTGCTTTCGTACCTGACCAATCGATCGGTCAGGGTGAAAGTGGAAAACCTTTCAGATCCTTTCCAACCCACTGCAGGCGTTCCGCAAGGTTCTACTTAGCCCCCATCCTTTACACCATATTTGCTTCAGATATCCCTCAAGTTACCCAACCCGGAGTAGTCGTTGCGCAGTTTGCGATGACACCGCCTTCTGGTCGGTTAATCGGAACAGCGAAACGGCCTCCAACCGCATATCCAAAACCCTTCGGAACTTTTCCAACTGGGCCAACCGGTGGAGAGTCTCCGTTAACCCTCCAAAACCCAAGCAATCCTTTTCCGCCACCCTAATTACGTAGATGACAAATTCCCAAACCTATCCTCCAGAAATGTCTCCACCATTAACCAAGAAAGAATCCTTCAAGACGAAATCACATACCTAGGAATCCTATTCACCAGAACACTAATTGGCTCCCCGATGTTAGGAAAACACTTAACAGAATTAGAAACCGTGCAAACCTACTGGGCGCCCTCCGGGTCGAATCAGAGGTTGTCACCCAAAACACTCCAACACACATACAAAACTTACATCCGCCCTGTTATGGATTTCCGATCACCAATATACACAAACATTAACCCTAACCACCTTTCCTCCATAGCATCCTGTGAACGCCGAATATTTAGACGAATACACGGGCTACCCTTCAGGTACCCAAGTAACCTCACAACACAACACGCAAACATACCACCAATCACAAACAGAATCCAAACACTTCAGAAAAACTTTACACACAAAAGAATTTTCGGCGATACCATCCCTACCAAAGAAATCATCACAACTTCCTACACCTACCAACCTCCCAAATTCCCCCGTAAAAAACCCAAACTTAAATTCAAACACCCCCCGCGATCTTAACCCAATTATTAGACGACATCCCAGAGGAGATAGAAGAGACCCTCGATAACATTCATATGCACTCCGCATCCCACCGTCAAATGGATAACGACCACGCAAGGATACCGGCTAACGAATCGTTTACACTCACCACACTCAACCACATGCACACCTAAACCTAAATACTCACAACATTAATTAATCAGACCTTCAAACTTTTTACACCAAATAAACCCTCAAAAATAATTTTCTTTTTTTACACCAAAATAATAAACTCATGATTGTAAACCACACAATTACAAAAACATCGCAACACCAACAATAATGGAATGACCAGGGCTGAAGAGGAGGAATCCTGAACAGTCTACGAATAAGCATATAAGCATAAAACATAAGCATACTAACCAAAAAGCATGAGCATACTAACCTAAAAAAAAAAAAAAAAAAAAAAAAAATATATATATATATATATATAAATCCTCACGAGGTGAGGTCTCGAACCGAAAAGATCAACTTTAGACAAACCAGTCTATTTGAAAAATAAAGATACCGTCGTTTTTACCACGATGGAGCCGAACAGGCGCCGCTACCAGCAGTACCTGAAGAGTTGGTCAGAGCTGTCACCGATGGCGGCCCAGGAGTTCGGATACCACCAGCGATACCGTCACTGCTCGATCTTCCGTTCAGAGACCGAGCAGTGACGCGCCACCGCCACCGCACAGAAGAGGAGAAGGCCGTAAAAGACAGCACCGCCCGCAGAAGACGTCGCCCCGCCAGCCGAGGCAACAACCAGAGCAGCACTGCCGCCGCCGCCGTAGCCGCCGAAGAGAGAGGAAGTGAAGACCCCCGTCCTGGATCCACCAGCCCCGATGACTTCGTGGCGCAGAAGAAGAGGCCGAAGAAGGCAACCGTCATCCCGCCTACGCCGCCACCGACGAGCAACGTGTACCACGCCCTGGGGCAGTACACGGACACCGCCACAGCGATGGAGCAGACCGCCGCAGCAGAGACCAGGTAGAAAGTACCCCCGGTAATCCTTCGTCAGAGGGAGAACTGGGTTGCTTTCTCCCGCGATCTCGACCGGAAGAAGATCGCCTTCACCAGGGCCAAGGCGACCTTTGAGGGAATCCGGATACAGCCTGCCTCACTCCAGGACCGAGACAGGCTGATGAGGTATCTCGATAAGTGTGGTACGCCGTACCACACCTATCAGGCAAGGAGCGAGCGTCTTGCCAAGGTAGTAATACGTGGCGTGCCCGTAGAGCTATCCGAAGCGGATGTAAGCTCCGATTTGACGACGCAAGGATTAAACAGTTTCTTGTTTTGGATGAAGCAGCGAGGCCGAGCGATCCCCTGGTTTTGGTACACCTACCGAGCGAGGAGCACAAGAAGAGGATTCGGGAGGTGAAGCACCGTCGAGGACTTGAGGCGGAAATCCGACATCGGGCAGTGTCACCGGTGTCAAGGTTTCCGTCACGCACAGCGTTGCTGCAGGGCGGCAGCACGCTGTGTGAAGTGCGCCGGTGATCACCAGCAGTCAATGCACTTTACCCCGTACCGACCGGGCTAAGTGCGTTAACTGCGGTGGGGACCACCCCGAAAGCTACCGTGGATGCCCGAAGTTCCTTCGACCTCCGCAACGAAAGAAGATGGAAGCACCGCAGCGACCGCCGAAGAGGACACCGCCGGCGCCCTCCTCGACTCGGACCGGAGTCAGCTACGCCCGTGCGACGGCAGGCAAGCTGAGGCGGAAGTACCGAGTGGCTCCGCAGCTACCGTTACCCGCCCGATCAATCTGCCTTAGGGTTCGACTCCCTATTGACCTTCCTCGGAGGGCTCAATATGAAGACGGCCCTACCTGTCATCCGTAAGGTGGCAGAGGCACTCGCTAAGGTGGAATCTGTGACTGACTTGTGGGAGGTTGTCCTCTCACACAGTCAGGAGGTGGCTACCCTTTTAGGGTAAACACACGACGGTCCGGATCGAAGTCTGGCGCCCGAGATAAGTATTTAGTATCGATTTTTTAATTACTTAATTTCTGTTCTGTAAATATCGATAGTGTTACACTTTACTAACACATATTTCTTTTTATTTCAGATAAGCAACCTAGCGACAACAGGACAGTCTACACAACGAACACACCAATCCAAACGGAACACCACACAACACCCGCTTTTTTTTTTTAATAACCAACAACAACGCACTCAACACCGCCATCAGACATTCCACACACACGAAAACCAACAATCCACGAACTTCCACGTGCTGAAGAGGACGAAGACTCCTGAGCAGCGCACCACCAACACATACACGTTTTATATTTAGTATTTTATATTGTATATAGTATTAAGTGTAAAATGTAATATCCATCAATTGTTAATATCTAAAATCTATAATAAACGTGTTAAAAAAAAAAGAAAAAAAATATAAATCCTCAGATCAGTTTGAACCTTCAAACGTAAGCCTCTACCCATCTTAAGCGCTTTGTGATTTTTATTACTTCACAAAAAGAACCTAACGTTTTCGAGTTTTTGCTCATCGTTCCGGCATCGTGATCTTCGCCGCTTCGGAGGTAGATCTGTCACTGCTTGCATACAGATAATACGAAGAAGCGGTCATCAGTAGAGGAGCCACACCCTAGTCGCAAGTAGGAGCCGCCAGAATATATCAGCAGCAGTGGAAAATTCCAGAAGTATTCAGGACACCACCAACAGCTGGATCGTCGTCAGGTCAAGGTCAACGGTAATAGGTATCATTAATAAAGAATTTAATTTAATTACTTTGTTATTTTATTTTAACTGTGTATTTCCTCCCTTTCGAATTGGGTCTCTGATTTCCAAGCCTTTTTTCCTCGGGGTGTGAGGCTGCACCTCGGCAGAGACCCGGCCTTTCGATAAAACAGATTTTAATTTTATCCTCAATTCACAAACCTAATACTAACAGCGCAACCGAGATGGTCAAGCAAGGTCGCCACCGAGCTACTGTCAAAGTTGTGTCCCCTACCTCCGACGCACACACACTCGTTTCACCTCCACCTTCCTCACGCACACGCTCCCACTCAAATGCATCGTCCATTTCCACTACATCCTCTCACTCCTACACTTCCACACGCTCTACTGCCTCCACAAAACCACTCAAACCCACACACACACACAATCCCGCACACACACATAAACCCGCTCTCCTACCTACACCCGCTCTCTTACCAACACCTGCTCAACCACCTGTACCCACCGTGAGTCCTACACCTGTTAACCCTAATCCTTTACCCACCCGCTCACAATCCTCGAGATATTGCGTCCGCAATATCCCGAAGTCCATCACGTCACAGAAATCCCTGTTCAATACCCTAAAACCCCTTAATCTTCCGTGGTTGAACGGTAAGTTCAACCACAATCACCTGCTCTCGAAACCTCTTCTCCCTTACCGGATGGAACGCAGCTTAGGCTGCGACACCACTTCGGTGAACCTTCCGTTACCTTAACCCAGTTATCCGGCCCCCGTCAACCAAACTCCGTTCCTAAACCTCCTTCATTTTCCTGCGTGATTCGTCACGTAGATAAGGACATCCTTGCCAACGAGATCCTCGATGCAATCGACCTGCCTCACGTGAGAAAGGCCGTGCGCATCACCTCGAAGGCCACCAACAAACCCACATCCCTAGTCCGCGTAATCACAAATTCCCAAACCACCTTCTTGCAACCGGTGTCTCCATGTTCGGGAGACACTTTCGTTGCGAACCTTCCCTCATCCCTACACCTCTCCCCATGTATTGTGTCACCTGCATGCAGGTGGGACATACCTCTGCGGAGTGCCCTACCCGATCCATCAAGTGTCCCAACTGTGGCGGAACCCACAGATCCACATCCTGTAAGTCCGCGGCAAACCCAAAGTGTAGCAACTGCGGGTATGCCCACCCCACCTACTCCTTTAAGTGCCGGATGCGGCGGGAACCACCCAGTTCTCCGTCACAGATGGCAATCCTTGATCCCATCATGTCTGACGAGTCTGACTCTGAAGACACCCTTCACCTTAAACCAATTCCCGACACAGATCCCGTCACAATCAAATCCTTCATACAAGTCCTTACCCACTCTCTCTTAGACCTGTTCCCTAACCACCAACGCCGTGTTATCCGAATCATAGAATCCTTATCCCTCAACTTTTTCCAACGGCGTATCAACGTCTGCGTAGCCGGTACGCGGAGGAAGGTCGCCGTAGTCCGCCAACACCATCCTTAAACGCCTTTGTTCCCAACGGACATCATAACGGGGACCATTAATGCTAGGGCGTTCGTCGGAAACGCTCCCTAATTAAACACTTCCTACACCAACACAATGTACACATCCTTTCAATTACAGAAACCAAACTCTCACAAAAATGCACACTACAATTTAACACTTATAATTCCTTCCTCAACAATAGCGCACACGGAACCGCCCTCCTAATTAAAACTGTTTCCCTTCAACTCCTTTCAACTACCTGCGCACCTGCAGCACTCGAATGCGTTGCTGCAACGGTGCACTTCCCACTCCCATATTTCATCTCTTACTACAATCCACCCGGGCACAATACACTTTCCGATGACCTGTTAGTTTATGCCTCCAGCCTCCCAAATGCAGTCATCCTAGGAGACTTCAATGCCCGCCATATTAAATTCGGTGACACCGCAACAAATGGAAACGCAACAGACTATCATCTGCTCTGTTGCAGTTGCCTATGTTGAGGATCGCCAAACACAACCTACTTATTTTGACCACTTAGGGCCTCAATAATAGATCACATAATAGTGTCCGAATCAATAGCACACTACTTCGATCGTGAGTGCTTTCTAGGCACCACGATCACTTCAGATCATATTCCACTGCTGGTCAAAACTTCATTTTGTCCAGCTCCCCAACACCCCTCAAAATACAATCATTAAAGATTTTCGAATGCAGACTGGAATGTGTTCCCGAACACATCTCCAACAACCTTCCACACCCGATCTTCAAACCACCCAAGATCTCGAGAGAGCCATTAGAGACCTAACTTCCGTAATTACGGAAGCGGTCGACACTCAGTCCCGCTTAAAAACATCGACATTTCAAAAACCGCTCCCACGACACATAGTGAACTGGATCAAAGAAGAGACGAATCTATCGTCAATTCTTGAGATCCAGGGATCGGCTCTCAAGACCGAATACAATCGCCTTAACGCCTTAATCAGGCGAGAAGCCAATAAACACGCAGAAGACTCCTGGCTAAAGCCACCTCCCAGTTAGATTATCGACGGTAAACTCTTCTGGCAACAGTTTGACAGACTGACCAGAAGAAAAGTTAACCCCAAATCCATCTAACCGACCTTCAGGGCAACCTAATCTCCTCCGACCAAGGAAAGGCCGATTTCTTTGGTCACCACCTCAATCCATTTCCAATCCCCAACGATCCCCAATTCGATCCTGTTTTCAAGGAATTCCTCGAGAACCGCCTCGAGGAATTCCGAAACCTTAACCTTCCTGAACCCCACTGAACGAGAATCCTTCTATTCCCCAATTACGCCCGACCAGGTCAATGCCTATTTTAAAAAAGGCAAAAACTCAGCCCCAGGCCGCGACGGCCTCAATAGAAAAATCCTCCGACACCTACTCTCAAACATATACAATAAGTGCCTAACCCTCTCTTACTTCCCGATGGATTGGAAATCGGCCTCCACCGTCATGATACCAAAACCTCACGCAGACCTAACCTCACCTAATTCCTACAGACCCATATCCCTCCTGAGTTGCCTCGGAAAATGCTTCGAGCAGATTCTAGCCAGGCGACTCAGGGAACACCTAGAATTTAATGACCTTCTTTCCAACAGCCAATTCGGCTTCCGTCCCAACCGAACGTGTCACGATCCCTTGTTGAAGCTGCTTACAGAGTCCACCAGAGCATTCAACCACAAGCAATGCAATCTGGATGTGTTTCTGGACATTAAGCAGGCATTTGACAGGGTCTGGCACGCCGGTCTCCTGCACATGATCCGAAACCTAAACATTCCCGACCCTTTCACCAAACTCCTACTTTCGTACCTGACTGATCGATCAGTTCGGGTCAAAGTGGGGAAAACCTACTCAGATCCTTTCCAACCCACAGCAGGCGTACCGCAAGGTTCTGCCTTAGCCCCGATCCTCTACACTATCTTCGCTTCCGATATTCCCGAAGTCACCCAACCCGGAGTAGTCGTGCAGTTCGCAGATGACACCGCCTTCTGGACGGTTAATCGGAACAGTGAAACGGCCTCCCTCCTCATATCCAAAACCCTACGGAACTTCTCCAACTGGGCTAACCGGTGGAGAGTCTCCGTCAATCCTACCAAGACCCAAGCAATCCTATTCCGCCATCCTCATTACACCGAAGATAAGTTCCCCAAGCTTGCCTCCAAAAATGTGTCCCTCACTTTGAATCAAGAAAGACTCCCTCTCCAAGATAAAATCACCTACCTTGGAATCCTTTTCACGAGAACCCTCAATTGGCTCCCTGATGTTCAGAAAACCCTCAATAAGATTAGGAACCGCGCAAACCTACTGGGTGCCCTCCGGGGTAGAATCAGAGGTTGTCACCCCAAAACACTCATGCACACTTATAAAACCTACATCCGCCCTGTTATGGATTTCCGAGCTCCCATATACACTAACATAAACTCCAAACACCTTTCCTCTATAGCTTCCTGTGAACGCCGAATTTTCCGACGTATACACCGGTTACCCTTCAGGTACCCTAATGACCTCACTATCCAGCACGCGAATATACCACCAATCACCCATACAATCCAAACACTTCAGAGAAATTTCACGCACAAAAGAATTTTCGGAGACACCGTCCCAACCAAAGAGATCCTGACCACTCCTTATAACCACCGATTTCCCAATTCCCACGAAGGAAACCCAAATTAAAATTTAAACATCCTCCGCTATCCTTACTCAACTCCTCGACGACCTCCCGAGGAGATAGAAGAATCCTTGAAAACATCCCTTATGCCCTCCGCATCCCCACGTCTATTGGATGACGACCCTAGCAAGATCCCGGCCAACGCAGATAAAGCACACCAACCACGCCACACACACCATATATAACATACACACTTAACCCAGTAACACTCATTACTCAATTAAAACCAAATCTTTTTTTCTTTTTTTTACCAAAAAATAACCACATCTCATGATTGTACACTATACAATAACACCAAACAACGCAATACAACAAGGAATGTCCAGGGCTGAAGAGGAGAAGGACTCCTGAACAGTCCACAACAAGATATATATATATATATATATATATATATATATATATATATATATATATATATATACAAATAATAAGTAATTACTAACACAGAAGCATGAGCATACTAACAAAAAAATACATATATATATATATATATATATATATATATATATATATAATCTCACTCTGTTTTGCAAAACACTTCTTTGTAGAATTTCCAGCAGAATTTCTCTACAAACCGCTTTTATAGTAATTTATTACTATTCCTGTACTTAGAAAACTTCTCTGTTCGAGAATATCAAACCTGACCAGCTATTAAAGCGGTTTCGTGCAATTTACCTTATTGTTATAACGTATTTTACTATTTCGAAATCTGACCTGTATTATAAAAATATTTAAAGAATTACTGTGACATAAACAATCTCTAAATAAATCATTTGATGCTAAAGAGGGACTAGCTCCTGTACCAAGTTGCCTATCAGCTGATTTTTCGGCAGGAGGTAGCCTGTTAATTACTTGTTTGTACCAGAACATATTATTTATTTTATATTCATTTTTATAACAGTACTTTAGTTTCCATTTCCAGAATCGTTTATATTTTTGTTACCCAGAATATTATTTTGTTTCAATATATGTATGACATTTACTCGTATCTGATTATTTCAAAGTTATATAAGAGTCTAAAAACAAAGCCCACTCCCACACTACACTGTAGCTAGGCGAAGCATATTAACTAAATCCACATAATGGAATTGTAATTTGTCAAGGACCCGAAAAGGCCTTACAAATAAGTGGGTTCAAATCCTACTGGAGGTAAACTTTTTATTTATTTATTTAATAAAATTAATAATAATTTTTAATTACATATTTACCTTTGAACTTATTCGTTCATAACAAAACTTATAATAATTTAATATTAGTCAAGTTGCTTTGGTATGTGTGAATCCTTGCGATATTGCAGTAAGTTGATTGTTATCTCATTATATTTAGAATTTACATCAGTTCTACATACATAAAGACAAAATTTACATCGAATGGGGCTTGAATCTCGATAGAGCAGTTGGTTAGCGCGGTACTATAGCAAAGTACAGGTCGTAGGTTCAAATCCTACTTGAGGTAAACTTTTTATTTACGTATTGAATAAAATCAATAATAATTTTTAATTACATTATGATTGTTTAATTAATGTTAAAACCACTACCTATAGTATAGTACTATTTCAAACTTTCCCGTCATCGATGGTTTAAATACAGGATACTTTTACTAATTTTTAAAATATACCGCTAGATCACGACACTATCAAGCAATGATATACAGGAAACTTCCACCAGTTTTAAAATATATCGCTAGATGATTAAAGGACACTGTTAATAGCTTTTAAAATAGTCCACCAGAACACGAACAAACAATCAGACAAACCAATCAGTACACAAAACCTTAGGACTCCTAACTGAGAGAGAATGTGAAAGTAGACGAGGCCAAGAAGTGAAAGGCAGAGTGTGGTCTATGATGTCACAATATCCAAGATGATACATCACGCCTGTTTACTATTAACGTTGTTAAATAAAAGTAAAACCAAGTCTAAAAAGGGTAAGGAAAAATAAAAAGCGGAAAAATAAATTTTCAATTAACGCAAAAACACCGAAACGTATATAAATCGGACACAAAATTAAGCACCCAGTAAACATAAAGTTTAATCAATGTAGATTTGAATTTTAATGAATTACCTAAAACAATTTTTGTATATACAAGAGAAAACTTTAAGCAAATTTAAGTGATAAAGGTAAATTAAACAAAATAAATATTACTTTAGGCCTGCAGAAAGTAGCCGCGCTAATAGTAAAATTGTTCTCAAACGTAATAGTTGTAATCCTTATAAAAGAGCGCTGCCTGGGTTTGGACATTGCTAAGGACCTATAAGAAGCTAAAAACATGTGAGTGTGGCTTGAAATCCGACGGCCGTAGGATTCTAATGGGGAACAAGAAAATGAAAGTAGACGGAACAGGCAGTGAAAGTGAAAAAAAGGGCGTAGCATATGAACCCACAAAATACAGGATGGTACATTTTGACTCGGAACTAGTAACGTTTATACTAGTCGAGAGCAAATAATTATTATTCTAAGCACTCAACTCATGTGTGTGTATGGTGTGTGTGTGTGTGTGTGTGTGTGTGTGTGTGTGTGTGTGTGTGTGTGTGTGTGTGTGCTGTGTCTGTGTCTGTCTGCGTCTGCTTGCGTCTGCGTCTGCGTCTGCGTCTGCGTCTGCGTCTGCGTCTGCGTCTGCGTCTGCGTCTGCGTCTGCGTCTGCGTCTGCGTCTGCGTCTGCGTCTGCGTGTGCGTGTGCGTGTGCGTGTGCGTGTGCGTGTGCGTGTGCGTGTGCGTGTGTGTGTGTGTGTGCGTGCGTGCGTGCGTGCGTGCGTGCGTCTGCGTGCGTTGCGTGTGCGTGTGCGTGTGCGTGTGGTGCGTGTGCGTGTGCGTGTGCGTGTGTGTGTGTGCGTGGTGTGCGTGTGCGTGGTGCGTGCGTGTGCGTGTGCTTGTGCTTGTGCGTGTGCGTGTGCGTGTGCGTGTGCGTGTGCGTGTGGGCGTGTGGGCGTGTGGGCGTGTGGGCGTGCGGGCGTGCGGGCGTGCGGGCGTGTGGGCGTGTGCGTGTGCGTGTGTGCGTGTGTGCGTGTGTGCGTGTGAGCGTGTGTGCGTGTGTGCGTGTGTTCGTGTGTGCGTGTGTGCGTGTGTGCGTTGTGCGTGTGCGCGTGTGCGCGTGTGCGTGAGTGTTCGGAATATTTTTCTCAAGTCTCTAACACGAATTCATGTTTATTTTTTGATAGCGTTGCTGATTTTCATTAGCAGTTGGGTATTATAGACAGCAATGTTTACTAACGTGTATATTTCATAATTTTGAAATATATTAGGTGTATGTATTGAATATGTGTAATAAATGATCTAAGCAAGAAATAAAACTTCTTTGTGCACTTAATATAAGAGCAAGTATTTTAAAATAGCCATAACAAGACACGGACATAAAAAGTTAAGTGCTGGCATTGATTATGTATTTTACACAAATAGTGCCGGCACACCAAATTTAGTTTCTGTTTTTGTTGTACTAGGTACATTTCATTAGGTTAAGTAGCCACTACCGGGACACCACCGTGTTTTATGTTTACTTTTCTATATATCCAACCTAAAATATTTTACTTCTTCAATCACTGATAAATTTTAAATTCCTATTTTAGTGTAATTATAGTAAAAGACCATGTCTGCTACATTTAAAAATGCAAAGAAAAAGTTATCACAAGGAGAATTGAGAAAATTTATGAATGAACACAAAATTAAAAGAACTGTAAAAGTTGACTCGCCTTTAGCAAAATATAACGATTTAGGACAATTAACATGCGTCCTTTGTCAATCTATTGTGCGATCTGAAGGAGTATGGAATGTTCATACAAATTCTAAACAACATCGAGAAAAGATAGAAGAAGCAAAACAGTTAAAACAAAGTACAAATAACTTTACAACACCAAAAAGATCTCTGAACACTGTCACAACTGTTCCCGCAAAAAAATTAAAAGGCATTTTAAAAAATTCGGGAAACAGTGATATTGAATCAATTAATAGTGCCCAAAATAACAATTTTATCAGTAATGACACAGGAACATTAAAAGATGCAGATGTATTTCCTGCTGTAATTAGCGAATCTGTCGAGACAACTGTAGATCCTAAAAGTGACAATGCAGTGATACCGGAAGGGTTTTTTGATGACCCTAAGCAGGATGCTAAAGTAAGTGTTATGTTTTAAATCAGTTATCTGTACTTTTGTGGGAAAGTTTTTGTACAATCATGATTTTAGTTTTTATATTAATGCATTATGTTTTAAACTTATATAGTTAGTAGTTTTATTTCGTGTAAGATCAGATGTGATTTTAGGTACGACACATAGATTATAAAGACCCTATAGAAGAAGAATGGGAAAGATTTCAAAAAGCAATAAGAGATGCCAACAATGAAAGTGCAAATATAATAGCAGAGGATCATGAGGAAGCAACCAATGAACGTCAATTAGATGAAATTGATGAACAAATGAAAAATTGGTCGAAGTATTTTTTCATATTTTAAAATTTCTATCTTAATATATTTGTAAATTGTTTTAGAGTTTTAATACTAGAGAAAAAAAAAACGGAAGTAATATCGACAATTAATAGTAATGATATGGATAATATGGATCATTCAGATGAAACTGATGATGAAGAAAATTTTGATGAATATTTAGATTGGCGATCAAAAAAATTTTTAAAATCATGATTTTACATTAGGATTTACTTTTGTACACATTAAAAGATTAAAGTATTTTGTTTATTAACCTGTATAAAAAATTATAATATGAGAATATAGCTTAATTAGCAGTAGTTATTGACCTCTGTGCTCTTTATTTTTTTTAGGTAATTAAAATTCTGTATAAATTGGTTGGAATATTAAAATGCTTATCTTTTTTGGTGTTTTTTAATGGTGTACTTTAAATTATACAATCTAAACGTTTCAATAACACTTACAGTTATCTTCGTCAGTAGTAATGTTTGTTAAAAATTGTTAAATTAATTTTTCAAATTTGACAAAATTGTTTACTACATCTTTAACAAACATTACTACTGCAAGGTAACTAATGTTAATGTTTAGATTGTATAATTAAAATACCATTAAACCAAAAGATAAGTATTTTATTATGAGTGTTAATGACATTTTCATGGTTGGAATATTATTTATCCTTTCCGATAGTACGGGGACATATTTGTCCCACTTCCAAGATTATGTTCAAGAACACGGAAATTGAAACAGCTCTTTGAAATACATTGGGATTGGGAAGTCTGTTGTGGATTTCTTGCTCCATGATTTTTGTACTAAATGACAATAAAATTGTGAGTGGGACATATATGTTCCGACAGTATTATAATACGGGATATATTTATCCCCACAGTATGTATGTATTAAATGAAAATAAATTTTATTTTCCAAGTATACCTTGTTTTATTACGCCTGGGACGAATTTGTCTCATTCTTTTACTGCAAGGATATATTTGACCCAAACAACTTTTTCAAAAAAAAAATTGGTATTTTATATATAAACTTTATAGATATAGGTATAACTACTATATGCAATAATATATTTATGGAGTAAGTACAAAAAATAAATTTATAGCCAAAAGTTGTATCGAAAGGGTTAAGATGACCAAGATAGGTATGAACATCACAATAATTGTAAGGAGTGAGTTAATTTCGTTGAATAAACAGAAGTTACTTAAGGGTATAATGGTATTCTTAACTTGCTAGTCTTAAATTCTTAACTTCATAATACCCTTGTTTATATATTTAGACAATCTGAATTAAATGTCTTAAATAAAAGTAGTATCAGTAGTTAAGTAGTTCAAATTTTTGATATTAAAAAGAAAATATTTTTTAGGGTTTTATTTGTACAGAGGAGTATAAATTTATGTGATCACAATAATTCCTACATAAACGAATTGACTAATTTGCTTATATTACAGATCAGTTTGTGCTTATACATGATTGGTGTTGTGTGCAGTTTTGATGGCACTGAAATTTATTTATGTAATGTTTTGTTGATATCTACTTAGTTTGTCAAGTTTTGTATTACCTGTAGATGATAAATAACTGCATGCATGCATATATATATATATATATATATATATATATATATATATATATATATATATATATATATATATATATAAATATACCTAAAAGTATTAACCTTAGGTTGGTGCCCAACTATTGGTATGGGGAGGCTTGGTACACGTTTAAATTTACGACTTTTCGCGATTACTAGATTTGGCAACAGTTGAATCCTTACACGTGGTCGCTGCAATTAATATTAGTTTGTGTTCGTTAGGCGCAAAGATAACTTGTCCGTGATAAAACAACTTATTTGGGTGAAAATTTTGTACATTTGGAGAAGTTAAGTGTAAATCTTTTGCAGACAACTTTTTCAGAATATCATGTTTACTTAATACACGTTTGACAATATATAGATTTACCTATAATTTAACATATAATTTAGTTTCTTAATATAACATAAGAGTTCTACTAATACGAAGTTTTATAAAATATTACACATGAAGGAGGTTTGATACACGTAATATGGGGGAGACCTGATATATGTATCAAATCTCCCACAATAGTGGCTTTTAAAAACAATAATATTCCTTGTATTTCAGATACCATTCAAATGGAAAAAGAAAAACAGAATAAATAGTAACATCGCCTGAAAGAATGAAAAGTGCGGTGAAAGAAGTTGCAGATGGATGTCCACTCAGAACTGCGGCTATAAAATATGACATAGATAAAATGATCCTGAGAAGATATGTAATAAAATATAAACAAATCGGAGAAGAAACTAAATTTGTTCCCAATTTTACAACTTGTTAAACCGAGATCATTTTGGGCCTGAGTTTATTTATAATTGTGATGAAACTGGAATTCAAACCGTCCACAAACCCGGTAAAATTATATCTAAAAAAGGACAAAAACAGTATGCAAATCAATCTCATGTGAACGAGGCCAGACAGTCACGGTTCTGTGTACGGTTAATGCAATAGGAAATTCTAATCGTCCATTTTATGTTTTTCCGCGTGTTCGCTTGCAAGATTATATGACACATGGAGCTCCAGCAGGATCTAAAGGTTCAACTCACCCAACTGGCTGGATGGCAGTTGAAAATTTTGAAATGTATTTATCACACTTCATACAGGTTTAAAAATGTAGCAAAGAGAAAAAAAGCTCTTTAGGTTATGGATAGCCACGGTAGCCACATATCGCCGATGGGTCTGGATATGTGCAAGGAGAATGGAGTTATTTTATTGACTGTACCCCCGCATACAAGCCACCGACTACAACCCTTGGATGTTTCCGTCTTTGGACCGTTCAAAACGTACTTTAATGAAGCTTGCGATGATTTTATGGTGCAAAATGCTGGTCAAACTATTACTCTAAAATATATTGCGAAAGTTACGGGTATTACCAAAGGGTTTCCTAAAACTGGTATTTACCCCTACAATTTTCAAGCATTTACCATTTGACTATCTTACTGCAAAGGTTACTGACCGACCAGATCCTTCACAGCAAGGTCCTACACCATAGATAACAATAGCACCTTCACTTACTGAAGAGCATACCCAGAGCGAATGTACACCAGAAGCAAAAGCAGCACTTGTTGAAGATCGCACGCCAGATCCAATACTATCAACTTCAGTTCATGTAAACCATACACTGGAACCTGATTTTGGGCAGATAACACATAACAAGACACTTGACGACATAAAACCACTTCCTCAGGCACCATCAAGGGAACACTATCTCAGATAGGAAACACAAAGACAAAAATTCTGACACACACCATTAACGCGTAAATAATTAAAGGCGATCATGAAAAAAGGCAGGAAAAGAAACAGGTGGTGCAAAATAAAACGAGCGTTAAAAGGAAAATTGTAGACGACACAGTAAATAAGACAAAAAACAAAGTTAAAAAGAAGAAACAAAAGACTATAGACGAAGATTCTGACACATCGGAGGAGCCAGAATTCGACGTATCGTCTGATGAACTCACTGATATAGCTGAACAAATTGAGAAGGAAATAGAAAAAGAACATTTTGTTACAGGTGTAGTAGATGTGAATGATTATTTTCAACGAAAAAGACAGTGGCACACTATATTTGGCAAGTCTTAACAAAAAGTTGAAGATGAATATTTTCTAAGTTTTATGCGTCACAAAAAACCTGGTTTTTATTTTGTATATCCTGATGTCAAGGATGAAGTTTTTGTTAGCGAGGAAGATGTTATCAAGCTACCACCACCGTAGGTGGAACTGCCAGGTCATCAAAAAAATTAAAATTTCCCGTGAATTTTTCAAAATATAATAATGTTCTGTAGCAATTTTCCATAATATTTTGTAATGTTTTTAGCAATAATAAATGTTTTGTAAGTAATTTCTGGCGTTTTGCAGAAATATATTACCTGACAATTATTACAATACTTAAGAGTTACAGAGTTATCCTTACCCAGAAAGATTTAAAACGCTAAATGGTTTAGAAATTCAAATGTTCAAAGTTATGGAGGTAAGAGCTTTTCTAGGTAAAGTAATTATCAAATAAATTGTGAATACTGAGTCACGTATCAACGCTCCCATATATTTCAAGTTTTAAACTGACACATGTGAAGTATCCGAAATTAATTGCAACTTACGCAGTTGCATGGGGACCTATCCTGTGAATTTGGAAATTAAGTATTTTTTTTATTTTTTTAGATTAAGTGTTAAGTATATGAAGCCTCCCTACAAACAAAAATTTTATTACCTGCAGTTAGTTCTTGAAGGTGAAGCACAAGTATAATTAATTCCAAGAAATTTTTGATCAAAATATTTTATTGCATAGGATAGTATTGCATAGTTGACAGGTTTCAAATTTTAAAGCTTATAATCGAACCGAACGTTCAAATCACAAGAAGTCGAGCACAGATCACCTGAAGATGGCTGGTGCAATTTACACGAAATGTCGTGATGGAGAAGATGGCTCTTTTAAGAACCAATCGAAGCAGACAGTGTGGAAAGAAACAATAACAAAAACAACATAGTCAACACACATATACCAGGTGACACAGGAGATAGGTAACAATCCATAGCTTAGCTATTTAGAAACATGTTATTTTAAGATTTGGTAGGCTTGTACAATTCGTGTTTGGTCTTGTTTTTGTGCAAACTAAAATTGTTTGCACTTCCGGTTTCCCCGGAAGTGCCCTCTACTTTGTTATTTTAAACGACGCTCTATATATTTTTTAACACCATATGATTCCCTTAAATTTCTCTTTTCAACTATGTATGCCAAAATGGCATTTGTGTTTAAAATGGCTACTGAAATCCATTTTATTGTATTTAGTAGAGTTGGCTATGATTTCAATTGTAGCCGTTACTACTACTTATTCCACTGCGACGTTAAAAGATCCCTGGTACACAATTTTGTGTTTCTCATTTACTTCGTTATAAGTAGCTGCAGAGCGTATAATTTTCAAATTTAAAACAAAAATTCTAAGCTAAATTCCCGATATCATAAAAACAAAGATCAATTTTAAATTTCAGCCACGTGTAGATTGTTTATTTATACTTCACTTTTACTGAATACAATTCATTGTTAAGCCGTTTTGTATTTTTAATTACAATTGTTGGATTTGGATATTATAAATTAACAACATTTACCTACCCATAATTATAACAGAAATATAGTGGTCCGTGGAAATAAAAGATAATGTCATTATTATTTTTTGACAAGTAATTATTGTTTAGTTGACAGCGATATAATAATTGTCATTGTTATGTTATATCAAGGACTACTCCTTGGTTATATATTAAGCTTGTTTAATTATGTATTCAAGAAGTGAAAAAGTAGACATCTATGACGAATATCATATAAATAATAGACAGGCTGTTGAATTGTAGGGGAAAGTGGGGGAATGGAGGCCGCTCAGTATATCAAACATGTGTAGGCATAGAATATAAATATTCTATGTATGTAGGTATATTATTATTTCCTTTTTTACAGTGACTCTACTACAAACAGACGCGACAATCGATGTATCGATTTTATTGGCCAGACTAGTCACGTGGTGTACGGCCGCCATTAAGAGGCACATTTTCTTTGTTGACGTTTAAGCAGCGTGTGTTATTTATTTAGATTGTCTCGTTTTTGCATTATAAGAAAGTGATTATTGATGTTAATTTAGTTTCTTGTAAATATGGTGTAAATAAAAATATAGTGTTGTAACATTAAATTGTGTGGTGTAACGGGGTTCCCTAAAACACTATTTTGTTCATTCGCAGTTTTGTTGCCGTGCTATTTTGGAGTTTTTCGTAAGTATTGCATATTATTGTGTAAAAACAATAATGAAATATTCATGTAGTAAGTGCATTTGTCGCTATAAAAATTTTAGGTAACCTTTACCACTATCAACGTGATAATTGCACTGCGACCTATACGATTTTTTATACATGAGTTAAATTATCTATAATAAAGTAGATGTAGGCATTGAATTGAATAATTATTGCTATTGTTAGTAAATTTTAGTAGTTAGTGATTATTATCAGTAATAATAAATAGAATTTAGTATGAACTAGATATGTAGGCATAATGTTGTATGAATCAAATATACATTTCTCACATTATCTGGGTTTTGTTCTTTAGGCTGCATTGTTCTAAACAATATTCGCTTACTAAAATAAGCACTTAATATTACAAATAAATGGTTTTCATGAATAAACATTAACAAAACTCAAAATGTTAATATCTTTTATAAAAAAACTGCTAAAAATGCTGTAACGCAATTGTAAAGTCTATTTGCGACCGTATATTAAGCTTACATTGGAAAAATAAACATTGTGTACTTAGTATAATGATAATAACATAATTATTTTTTTAAACTGTCCTAAACACAAATTTTTTAGGTATAACAGAAATTTTTTTATCGGAGCTATTAGGCTTTCTCATAAAACACCAAATTAAAATATATTTCAATAAAATGCCTCATAAATAATCGATTTTAAACAAAACATTTGAATTGCCTGTACTAATAATACAAACCCGCCAAAAATATTGCCTCTTAAAGGCAGATGGGCGGAGCTAATCGCTAATCTATAGGCTACGTCGGTAATGTAGAACATTTTGAGAAAGTGAAAGTGACTACAGTTTGATGTATTATTCTACTCATTTTAAATGTAAGTTAAAATAATAAATTAAAGTTTATGTAATACAATTTTCTGTACAAATTGTGTACCTGCATGTGTAGTTCTAGGTAATGTACTGTTTTACTGATTAACTGCAATGATTCAAGTGTTATTTTTACGTAAGTGCAAAAGTACAATTTGGGGTTATGCTGGTAAGGTGCTCTGGGCGCCGTATAATTTTATAAAAAAAAAGGAATTGTAGTTTTAACTATTCCACCCCATACGTGTCATCGCCTTCAGCCACAGGATGTAGCATTTTGTCCTTCTTTGAAATCGGCGTAGTGTTGAATGTGGAAATTATCTAAGAAGCCATCCACATGAGAGAATAACAACTTTCGAGATAGCTGAAATTTTTCAAAATGCTTTTGGACGTGTTGCGGCGTCAGTTAAAGCTTTGAAAGTACAGAAATTTTCCCTGTAAAAGGTTATGTATAGGGATCAACTTCATTTGTCAAGGTCACACACAATTGGGGGTATATACGAGGATGCTCTTCAAAGTCACCAATACTACCCCACTTCTGACTCAATTTTGATAATAATAATACACCTTCCAGTACAGTGCACATCAAGGTCAATGGTTTTCAAGGTCATCGTATACATTACCTGCATCAAGGTCATTGAAGTAACTAGAAAAGTCACTAGACTGGTTTTCAAGGTCATTTGGGTCCCGAGGTCAAGCAAGGCTGGTTCTAACTCACTTTTGGTGGGAAATTTAAATTCCAAGGTCAAGGTCATCGTACACATTGCATACATCTAAGTATATTTCTGAAGGTCATCACATTGTCTACGTCTGAGTATTTGATTTTCAAGGTCAAGGTCGTTCATATTGTCTACCTCAAGGTCATCGTACTCATTATATACAATATATTCTTCAAGGGGACTCAATTCCGTACGTCGAATTCAACGGTTTTTAAGGTCATAATTACCTACATCAAAGTATATTCCTCAAGGTTATTGATGTAACCAGATTTGAAAAGTCACTAGGAAGTCACCAGATTGGTTTTCAAGGTCACACACATTTCAAACATCAAAGTTAATTAGAATTTTCAAGGTCCAGCTCGCTCACATTGCTTGCATATTCTTCAAGGTCATCCTTGCACGTACGCGCGCCCCGCTTCACGGTCGAATCACGGTCATCATTCACATTGCCCGCACCAATATTGAAGTAACTAGGTTTGAAAGAGGCACTAGAAGTTACTAGATTGGTTTTCAAGGTGATGCTCCCGTACAGATTGTCCGCTTCAGGAAATGGTAACTCTCAATGTTCTTAACGTACACACACCCCGCTTCAAGGAGATTTCAAGGTTACGTCATCAACCGTCAAAGTCATACTTGAGGGTATGTAGGAGGATGCGAACTCAAGATCGATTCTAAATCAAATTTTTTTCACGCCCCCCCAATTCCAGGAAGTTCATTGACCTCTGTCTCAATCATTGTTGTCTATGCATGTTTCAAGGTCATCAAGCAATCCTTGGAAGTTTACTATGGTCATGCCCCCTAGTGCACTCCAGTGGTTCCGTTCCCCAAAACAGGTAGCAGTTTCCTAAAAAGAGGTAGCTGTTTCCTAAAACAGGGGGTCCGTTTCCCAAAACAGATAGCTGTTTCGCAACAAAGGTAACCGTTTCCCCCCATTTCAAGGTCACATCTCTGAGAAAAGAACAAAGGCTATTCATTGTTCGAGTCATAATTCCTAAAAATAGAATGTTATATATATATATATATATATATATATATACACAGTGCGCTCAGAAAGTAACGGATAAATTGATTATTTTCGAAATCGTTAATTTGTGGTCAAAATCCTGCGACACATCGATTGTTTATTTTGATTCCTGATATGACGTCAAAGTTCATATTTTTAAATGCAATAAAATGGTTTTCAGTAGCCATGGTTGAAAAGAGAAGTTTAAGGGGATTCAGATGGTGTTAAAAAATACACAGGGTGTCATTTAAAATAACAAAGTAGAGTGCACTTCCGGGGAAACCGTTACATGCCCCTGTGTCACCGGTATGTATGTATGTATATATATATATATATATATATATATATATATATATATATATATATATATATATATATATACATATATCGATTTTTATTTTGATTCCTGGTATGACATCAAAGTTCATATTTTTAAATGCAATAAAATGGTTTTCAGTAGCCATGGTTGAAAAGAGAAGTTTAAGGGGAATCAGATGGTGTTAAATACACAGGGTGTCATTTAAAATAACAAAGTACAGTGCACTGTACTGATATGACGTCAAAGTTCATATTTTTAAATGGCAACCCTGTATGATCTTCGCGAAAATCGATGCAACTCTTTCTCCTGAGTTCAAAAATGCCCTATTCATTGGGATTATTTGAAACAGTATGCGCGAAATTAATTATTATGTGTGACATAATTCGAAAAGTGGTGCGGTGTTGGTCAAGAACGAAACAGGTGGGATTGAAATATAGGCTTTTGTCAAGATAACAAGCAACTAGGTAACTCGTTATGGAGTTTATTTTTTATTTTCGAGCGGCTGAAAACCGCATATTTATGTATCGTTATAGGTAGACTTGAAGTACGTATTTTTGTCACCGGAAGACTAAAACCCTTTCAAGTTTTATTTTAGGTTTGTTTTTGTTCAGTTTAAGTTTATTTTAATAAATGTTGTGCACTGTTTAGTACCCAGATTCCTAATTTAACGCAAACATTGACAACACTAACGCCGCATCACTTTTCGAATTATGCCACATTTAATAATTAATATCGCGCATACTGTTTCAAATAATCCCAGTGAACAGGGCATTTTTGAACTCAGGAGAAACAGTTGCATTGATTTCCGCGAAGAACATACAGGGTTGCCATTTAAAAATATGAACTTTGACGTCATATCCGGAAAGTGCGCAGCGCCATCTGCATATGCGACACAGCATAATGTCCGGAATTAAAATAAAAAATCGACGTGTCGAAGGATTTTGACCACAAAATAGAACGGTTATCTGTGGATTAAGTAATTAACGTACACAACTTATTTTACAGTAGCGACTCTCTTGGGAATTTTATCTAGTGTTAAATGATTACTATTTACGCAAATCAATTAAATAGTTTATTCCCACCACTCAATATAGTTGGTTTTATTGTAGTTCCTTTTTAATTTAAAAAGAACCCAAACACTCGTAAATATAAAGAGTATTTATATTATTCTATTCTTGAAAATTTTACACAATGGATTAATAAAGGTTAACGGCTTCAAGATGGCAATGATTTTATATCTCGGTCACTCGGTCAGGAAGTGTCATTGTTCTCTGCTTTAAAATTGAATTGCGAATACTGCATTTATTTATTTAGCAGTTTAGTTGCAGAGTTATAAGAATTGTTCTATTTGTTTATACAACAGAAGTAACCTGACAGGTAAATTCAAAGATGTATGCGGCGCTTGTCTTTAACGCTTTTACAAAACATGTTAATTTTCGTAAGTGAAAAGGGTATACAGGAATTTTAAATACTTTATTTCCTATGCGATTAATTTTTATCGCTTACTGGGAAATCGTATATAAACGAAATTCTTTTTAAAAAGCTATGTCGGAATCTTTACTTTTAAATTATATAAAATGAAAGGAATTTGATTTCTCTTTCAAGAAGCGGCGGGTTTTGCGCTATTAATTATTCTGGATACAGACAAACGAATGTCAGTATTAAGGACGGGATTTATAACGGTTTTACAGGAAAATCTGACTGAAACAGAGACTTGTGTGATTATGCAATCGATCTTATGTCTGCAGGTAGGTCGTGTAAGTGTAGGTATTGTGTTCTTAGGAAGTATTATCTAATCAAGCGAGCCATACGCTCCATTAGTTAAATAGAAGGATGCTAGATCGAACAGGCCTACGCCTTTCGGACAACCACATTTAGGAAACCTCAGTACTTTTTAGGAATACCCCTAAAAGCAAAGAGGAGGATTTTGTGTACAGTATATATGTTTTCCGCGAGATTGCGCTCCAGGTAAGTGTAAAAGTATTATGTATTGCGATTTTAATCTACCAAAGGCAGAAACTGGTAGGATAAATGTGATAAGACAAATTATAACTTACCCAGATGAACCGGCAGGTAAAGTAAAAATAAACGCGGCGGTTCAGTAGGTCGTTGAAGACCTCAGGACGGAAGCGGTTAGATGGATAGATGGTTACTTCAGGACGGGAGCGGTAAGATAATTAATCTTACTTTTTTTTGTTAGTATGCTTATGCTTATGGTTAGTATTTACTTATTTATAGCTTATATATATCTTATTTTTAGACTGTTCAGGAGACCTTCTGCTCTTCAGCCCTGGTCAATCCATGTTTGTTGCTGTTGCGATGTTTTGTGTAATTGTATAGTTTACAATCATAAGATGTGATTATTTTTGGTGTAAAACAAAGAAAAAAGATTTATTTATTTAACATTTAAAAGTGTGTGTTGTTTAGTGGGGTGTAGCGGGCTTAGTGTGATTATTAGATTCGTCGTCCGGTTTCTTGCTAGGTCGTCATCGAATAGACGGGGGGATGCGGAGGGCATATGGGATGTTGTCTAGGGATTATTATATCTTCTCGGAGAGGCCGGCAAGGAGTTCTGTAAGGATCTCGGGGATGCTTGAATTTTATTTTAGATTTTCTTCGTGGGAATTAGGGAAAACGGTAGTTGTGGGGTGTGGTAAGGATCTCTTTGGTAGGGATAGTGTCGCCGAAGATTCTTTAATGTGCAAAGTTTTTCTGTAGTGTTTGGATTCTGTGTGTGATGGTTGGTATGTTTGCGTGTTGTGTTGTGAGGTCGCTAGGGTACCTGAGAGGTAACCTGTGTATGCGTCTGAGTATTCGGCGTTCACAGGAAGCAATAAAGGAAAGGTGATTGAGGATTATGTTCGTGTATATGGGTGCTCGGAAATCTATAACAGGGCGAATATATGTTTTGTAAGTGTTGTAGTGTTTTGGTGTGGCAACCTCTGATTCTACCTAGGAGGGCGGCCAGTAGGTTTGCGCGGTTTCTTATCCTATTAAGTGTTCTTTGTACATCGGGGAGCCAATCGAGGGTTCTAGTAAAGAGGATTCCTAGGTAGGCGACTTCTTGTTGGAGTGGGAGTCTTACTTGGTTTAGGACTAGGGAAACGTTTCTGAAGGCAAGGTTTGGAAACTCATCTTCGGTATAATTAGGATGTCGGAAGAGGATTTTTTGGGCTTTGGTGGGATTGACGGTGACTCTCCACCGGTTCGCCCAGTTGGAGAAGTTCCGAAGGGTTTTGGATGAGGCGGGAGGCCGTTTCGCCGTTCCGATTAACCGTCCAGAAGGCGGGGTCATCCGCGAACTGTGCAACGACTACTCCGGGTTGTGTGACTTCGGGAATGTCGGATGCGAAGATAATATAGAGGATGGAGGCTAAGGCAGAACCTTGAAGTACGCGTGTTGTAAGTTGGAAAAGATCTGAGGTTTTCCCTACTTTGACCCGAACTGACCGATTGGTCAGATACGAGAGTAGGAGTTTGGAGAAGGGGTTGGGAACGTTGAGTTTACGGATCTTGTGCAGGAGACCGGCGTGCCAAACCCTGTCAGATGATCGTTTAATGTCCAGAAACACAGCCAGATTGCATTGCTTGTAATTGAATGCTCTGGTGGTCTCTGTAAGCAGCTTCAACAAGGGATCGTGACACGTTCGGTTGGGACGGAAGCCGAATTGGCTGTTGGGAAGGAGGTCGTTAAATCCGAGGTGGCCCCTGAGTCGCCTGGATAGACTCTGCTTAAGCATTTTCCGAGACAACTTAGGAGGGAGATTGGTCTATAGTAGATGGGTGAGGTTAGGTCAGCGTGGGGTTTGGGTATCATGACGGTGGAGGCCGATTTCCAGTCCGTCGGGAAGTGGGATTAGGTATTCGTTGTATATGTTAGAGAGTAATCGGAGGGCTAGGTGGGGTAAATGACGGAGGATTTTTCGATTTAGGCCGTCATGACCTGGGGCAGAGTTTTTCCCTTTTTTGAAATATGTGTGGACCTGGTCGGGCGTGATGGGATTCTCGTTATCGAATTGGATTTCAGGAAGGTTAAGGTTGCAGAATTCTTCAAGGCGACTCTCGAGGAGTGCCTTGAACCGGTTACGGAATTGGGGACCATTGGGGGATTGGAAAATGGATTGGAGATGGTGACCAAAGAAATCGACCTTTCCTTGGTCGAAGGAGATTAGGTTGGGTGGGATTTAGTGTTGACTTTCCTTCTGGTCAGGC
Organism: Vesta saturnalis; assembly: GCA_036346205.1. Classification (NCBI taxonomy): domain Eukaryota; kingdom Metazoa; phylum Arthropoda; class Insecta; order Coleoptera; family Lampyridae; genus Vesta; species Vesta saturnalis. The sequence continues at coordinate 34,499 of JARFJB010002088.1, read as the reverse complement.
TATCGAATTGTTGCCAGAAGAGTTTACCATTTCTGTAATCTAGCTGGGAGGTGGCTCTGCTCCTGGAGTCTTCGGCGTGTTTGTTGGCTTCCCGCCTGGTTAGGGCGTTAAGGCGATTGTATTCGGTCTTGAGAGCTGGGTCCCTGGATTGCAAGAATTGACGATAGATTCGTCTTTTCCCTTTAATCCAATTGATAATGTGTTGTGACAACGGTTTGCGGGAAGTGTCGATGTTTTTTAGTGGTACAGATATATCGATCGCTTCCGTAATTACCGAAGTTAGGTCTCTAATGGCTCTCTCGAGATCTTGGGTCATTTGAAGATTGGGTGTAGGAAGATTGTTGGAGATGTGTTCGGAGAACACATTCCAGTCTGCTTTTGAAAAATCTTTAATGACTGTGTATTGAGGAGGTGTAGGGGTGCTGGACAAAATTTTGACCAGTAGGGGTATATGATCTGATGTGGTCGTGGTGCCTAGAAATCATTCACGATCGAAATAGCGAGCTATGGGTTCAGAAACTATATGATCTACTGTCGAGGCACCTAAATGTTCGAAGTATGTTGACTTTGTGTTGGCGATTCGCAAAGAGGCAACTGCAACAGAGCGGAGGATAGCCTGTTACTGTTAACATTAGTTGCGGTGTCACCGAATTGGATGTGGCGGGCATTGAGCTCACCTAGGATGACTGCATTTGGGAGGCTAGAGGCGTAGATTAAAAGGTCGTCGGATAGGGTGTTGTGGCCGGGCGGGTTGTAGAATGAAACAGATGCTATAGGGGTGGGAAAGTGCACCGTCGCAGCAACGCATTCGAGATGCTGTAGGTGCGGAGGAAGTTGAAAAGGAGTGGATGGGAAGCAATTTTTAATTAAGAGGGCGGTTCCGTGTTGACTATTGTTCACATAGGTGTGTTGAAGTTAAGTGTGCATCTGGGTGTGAGTTTTGTTTCTGTGATGGAATGGATGTGTATATTGTGTGTTTGTAAAAAGTGCTTAAAGTAAGGGGCGTTTCCGATGAACGCCCTGGCATTAACTGTCCCTGCTAGGATATCCATTGTGAAGGAGCTAAGGATTGGGTTGGCGGATTACGGCAACCTTCATCCGAGTACCGGATACGCAGATGTTGATCTTCCGTTGGAAGAAGTTTCGGGATAGCGAGTCTAGGGTGCGGACAACCCTATCTCGCCGGTCGGGGAATTGAGTGTGTGAGGATTTCAAGGAAGTCTTTGATAGATAGGGATTCGGTGTCGGGAGGAGGTTTAAGGTGGGCTGTGTCTTCCGAGTCGGACTCTTCGGAAGACAGGATAGGTTCGAAGGAGCCATCTTTGACGGAGAACTGAGAGTTTTCCGCCACTTCCGGCACTTGAAGAAGGTAGGGTGAGCTTCCCCGCAGTTGTAAAAACGCTAAGTTCTTTTTTGGAAATCGAGAAATTGTAATAAAAACTCCTACGCGAGAAGGGGCTTACGTTCGATACCGCGGTTCGGACTGCCCTGGGTAATCTTACATCGCGGTTCCACTTATATAGTCCGCGCTCTAACGTGATTGGATAATGACCTAATTTGCGGTCGGACGGGATTGGACCAAATATGAAGTGGTATTCTGGTGGGAGTTCTTGCGTCGAAATCTTAAACAATTTCTTGAATACGAAAGAAGGGGTAAAATTTAGTTATTTTAACTGCACCGGAGCACTTTTCTATAACATAAACGAACAAAATAAATAATTAATTTGCGAATTTTTGTACAGATTTCTGGATTTTTTACATATATATATATATATATATATATATATATATATATATATATATATATATATATATATATATATATTTCAAGTTTCCTCCACTTTGTTCAAATTTTTTTTGGTAAGAGCTGACTACATATTCCAGATTTCTATGAATCAATAAAATTTCGTGACATCTCGTTTGATTATAAAAGAAACTTCAAGTTTTTACTGGAAAAATTTAGATCAAAATGTATATCTTTAGTTCATCACTTTTACGCTATTTGTAGACTCAGTTGCTTTGCAAATGAAATTCTAAAGAAGTTGTTTTATTTAGCCAGATGTTATTGTTGCTTCCGGTGTGTACCGTTTTTTCATTTTTAAGATAATATTAATATTTTTACCTATAAGATAAATGTTTCTGTATTACAGACGAATAACGTTAATGAAATTCAAGATATTAAAAATACATTTCAGAAATGAGAAAATTTTAAATAGACAAAAATTACTATTGACACCAATGTACCTATACCTTATAAATTATTTTCTATGATTGAGTCACTACAAACAAAGTATATTAACGCACCTTTAGAAAGCAGTTGACCAATACGCAGAATTAGTTTTTATTTTATTCTGTTAGATTGGTATATGTAGTGTACTACAATGGGTCGTAGCGAAAAAATACTTCCTTTATGCTTTAGAGAGACTAACGGAAGTAGGTTATGATTAATTTTAAAGTATTATATTATGTACTTATAATAAATAATGATATCATTATAATTATGTAATACTTGTTGACGGTGTTTACGTAAGTAATGAGTAGAGAGCGTGCGAACAGCAAACACTCAAACACGTAAATTCCAAACATACACAAAAAAGGGAAACAAGATACATAACAAATACATAAACATTCACCTACCAACACCCCAACTAGCCATAACATGCACACAATAAGCAAAAAAACATTCCAACGTAATTAAAATATGCAAAAATCTAATAGCAAACAGGCGCACTTAAGTAAAGAAAGTAGCAAACTAATAAACTCGAACACATATACCTCCAAGTACCAAAACAAAAACACTAGTAATTAAGTAAGTTCCCAAACATACAAACAGAAATATACCAGTTACTAGTCGTTCAAACATATAAACATGCAAACGCGCAACCCCCAAAACAAAGAAATTGGTCAACAAACCACTCCTAACAACAAAACAAGCAAGAAAGTATACTAGAGAAACTAAAACTTGCAGAAAAACTTACAGCTAACAAAAACAAACGCAAACAAGTAGCCAACACCCCAAAGATCCACAAAAAATGGAATAAAACGTACCAAAGTAACTGAAGCATGAAAAAATCTAGTAGTAAAGTAACAACTTGAAACAGAGAAACTAGCTAACAGGTAAACACCGAAATACGTCAACTCCCAAACGTACAAACTCAAGCAAAGTAACAAGTTACTCAACATCTAAACATACAAACACGCAATTCTCAAAACAAGAAACTAAACCTAAGAAACTAAAATATGCAGAAATACTAAAGGAAAATAGACACAAAACAAAGAAACTAGCCAACAAGATTCTGAAAACATCCAAACGCCACACAAGCATGTTCTTTAACTATTCTTGTGTATTTCATGCATATTTGTGGAGTTTGGGTAACTTTTTTGTTGGTCTTTTTGTTTTGGAGGTGTATGTTTGGAGTTTACGTGCTTAGGTGCTTACCTCTCTCGCCGTCGATGTCTTACAGTTGTATTAGAAGCCCAAAATTTACAAAAATGGCTATGGTTTCTAGGGTAAAAAATACCGGATGTAAAATTCTGCTCCATTCGGGTGTCCAGAAGGCAGGACCCAATCGGCTTCGGTCATCGAAAGTACTCACTTTCTGATACATCATTGTAGCATCCGCGGTATCTGGTCTAATATTATATACCTTGAACAATTACAACCTGACCATTTATTTTTATCTGTAACACAAGTTTCCTTCAAGAATATAAAAAAAATAAAAATATAAGCTTTGGATATCTCAAATATATTTGACCAAGTGTTTACTTGCCAAACTCACCTTGTTTGGGTTAACTGATACACTCATCCCCTGGGTTTCCAGTTTCCTTGATAAAAGACGAATACTTGTCGTAGTCGATGGCTTTTTCAAAAGAAATTAGCATTAAATCAAGACGTGTCATAGGGATCCTACACTTTTCTGTTCTACATAAATGGTCTTATCTTTTCAACGACTAACCCGACTTACTGCTTTGCTCACCGCAGCACCATTCACTGTACTTCATCTCAATTTTTCTCAGTAATCCACCTTCTATCTTAAATCAAGAGGTTAAAGCTGAAGCCATTCAACGTATCCATGAATGGAAAAGTAATAATTTAGTTAAATTTAATGCCAACAAAACTCAGTGTTGCCACCAAAAAAAGGTCTTCATTCAAGTGGGACTGTTCTACTGATGTGTTATTGAAAAGGTAAAAAGAAAATAATTTTACGTGTGTAAAGAAGAAAAAAAACTGAAAGTATGTATATTTACATAACTAAATAAAAGTCAAATTCCTTCGACAGTTTTTCATTACAATTGTCTAATTATTTGCTGTATTTCTCTATATACCACTTGGGCTCTGTAGTTTAAAGTAAGCTTGAAATTCATCTAGCTGTACACTCCAATCATTTCCATTATTTAACTGCTTTTACAGAGATTACGATGGCATTGATGCTAATAATCGGTAGGGCCAGAATTGGTGTTTATATCAAACAGTCGCTGTATAAGTCACTTCTGTTGAGGGGGGGGGGGGGAGAATTTTGGTTTTTTTGTAGTTTTCTGTTTGTCGAAAAATGTTATTTGTAGTTGATCACTTCTGTTTTTTTTTGCATCTTGGGACGTTCACTTCATTATTTTTAGTAAAGCAAATTCAAATCTAAAGGTGCTGAAAGAAAGTAGTTACTTAGAGCAAGGCAAACGCAAAACTTACCATTTAAAAAACAGTTTATACGTATTTAATTAGAATAATTAATAATATGGTTCCAGGCAGCAATTGCAAAAACGTTTACTATGAACATGCGGAACGGCGGAAATTAACAAGTGCGAGTTACTAGGCGATATGCACAGACTATCCAAAAACGTGTTTGTCCAATCCTAAACTGCAGAGTATGCACTGAGGGGGAGTGCGAGAATAGAAGACGAGGCGGCGACAACCGGCAAGTGAATAGATACCATTTCTTATTTACAGGATTTTTAAAGTTTAAAAGGCTATGGTATAAGTAGTATGCGTGTTCCTATAGCAATACCTATTGGAACGTAGTTGCCCACCCAATAACGAATCTTTAAAACGCCCTGGTATCTCTAGTATCTATTACCTGCTAGCCAAATGAATATTTTAATTTTTTGTTGTCATTGCACCCGCCGTTCATGCGATTCAAAGTGTGGGTCAACAGCAACATTTTAATATATATATATATATATATATATATATACATATATATAAGTTTAAAGAATTTTAATGTAACGTTCACTTTGTAGTGGTAATTTATTTATAACTAAAACAGTCAAAGGTCAATTTTTAAAGCAAGTTGAGTAACTATATCTAAATCTTTAATTTGCATTATGTCTATGTGAAAACTTTTCAAGACATTACCAACGATCGCCATGAGTCGCTTGATTTGATACTTTTTAAACCCAGCCTCGTCGAGACCGCTCGGGATACTGTGACCCAGTCGCGTCTCCCAGAAAAAAGATGAGATGAGACCACATCTTGGTATCGTCTTCAAAAGTCTCGGTCACAACGGCATCACTAATTTTGTATCTAGATCACAAGAAGTATATTTTTGTTGATATAGTTTGTTATAGTGTAACAACCTTTTTTTGTGGTTGTATAAAAAAGTACATTAATCTAAGATCATTAATTTATTTGGCGTAAAATTAGAGGAATTTTTAATTATTTTCATATAAAATTGAAAACTGGCAACTTAATTTGCACTTCATATAACAAATCTTTTGTGTGTACTACATAAATAGTTTTAATTCCCTTTCTTTAAAAAATTGGATTTATAGTATTGTATTCGCGCAAGCGTGAAGATAAAATACATTTGAGTTATTCTGAAAGCTTTTCTTAATTTAGTTAATGCTGAATATTAACCGCAATAAGATGATTTTTAATTAATTTTTTATATTCGTGCCATCACGAAATTTTGGTGGTGAGTAATTTTTTTAATTCAGTATAGTTTAAACTAAGCATTTGTTTGATTTTTTAGGCACGTTTAGGTGGCACGTTATGTGGCACATTAATTTAAACGTTAGGTGGCACTATATTTTCACCACCTTTTAATTTTTAAACACTTATATTACAAATGGCTATTAAGTAACTTATTTACCCAAGTTTCTCTTTGGAAAAATAATAATATAATATTAAATGCAAGTTTAATTCAATAAAACATCCAGAATAAGAAAGAGAAGTAAAAATGCTTTCATCTGTATTGACCGTTCCGCCTCCGTATTTAATCACAGGAAGCTGTCTATAGAAAATACTGCTGAGGAATTTTTTGTGGTAAATTTTATATCTATTAAGCTTAGCTTTAAAACCTTTGAGTACCTCTCCTACTATCCATAATTTTGGTAAATAAATTTTTGCATATTGTTATTATTTGTTATTATTAGAATGCTTTTAATGTTCATTAAATAGATTTTGTTATTTTCCTGATTTAAAGATAACATGGTGCCCGAGATTTCATTTAATTATATATCTAAATTTTTACATAATTTTTTATTAATAGGCATAAGTGAAAATAACTAAGCAGTTGAGTGACAAGCGGCGTTTCAGGTGAGTTACCAATTTAAAATTCAATATAATTGAACCCTCCCTTTTTAATCTACCGATTGTGGACGAGACGGCATATTAATTAAATGATAAGCGGCATATAATTAGTGATGAAAGGTTTACCATTTGTTAAATAATTGTATCTAGGAAAAACTTTGCCTAGTATCGTTATTTATTAATTATCTGATTTTATTACATCACTAAGTATATGTGTTTGTTATGTTGATATTTTTTTTTTGTTTATAATAGTTATACAGCTATGAAAACGAGCACAAAAATACATGTTTTACTAGAGTTTCGAAAAGTTTGTACTGTATTTCAAAATTATTTGAAAAAGTATAACTTAAGAATGCGCATTTTCTTTTCTTGAAGAAGGGTTGAAAAATATTTTCATACAAATCAATTATTGTTTACTCATACATCACATATGATTTTTCGTTATAATTCTAAATACAGTATTCGCACAAAAATAAACAGTACCGAAAAAGATTGTATTTTGTTCTCTAGTGTTTATATTTCAAATGTTCAAAATACGTACCATGGTAAGTCAAACAAATTTCAACGATTCTGAAGATCCTTAAACATACTTGTAAATAGTGGTTGCGGCAGTTGTTGCCAGTTTTCTACAACTTATACATTAACTGAATAAGAAGAATACAGGAAGTCGAATTGCCCTATTTGAACATGTTCTTGGAGTAAGTCTATAGTAAGAGATTAGTCATATGGCTGGCTATCCTATCCTGTTCATAGCAGTGTTTACGCATTTGAAGATTTCACGTGGAATTATTCTCTTATATCTCAAAAGAGTAATGTAGTAATGTTTACTACATAACATTTTTAATTATTAGGAACAGGATTCTGGTGTTTTTTCTCAATAAAATAAATACCAAGAATTCCATATTAAAATAGATCACATTAAATTGTAAGTCTGGCACTGTGCTTTTGTAATAAGATGTGTACTCATGCACGATACGCTTCCCTTGCACATGTATCCACAGTCTTTAAAGTTTGTCTAATTTGAATGGTACCGCTAATAGGTTTCAACAGTATATGTATTTCACTGATATTCAATTCATCAAAGACTAGCATTAAAAACTTGCTCTACAAATCTTTGTGTTGCCATAATACACTGCCAATACTATGAAATTGAAAGAATTACTAGACTACAACCGGAAAATATTATTTTTTTAAGAAAAGTACGTTTTGTACATTTTTTAGTTAATAACCTCTTAATTATGATGTTTATATTTTATAATTAGGACAATTTAAACAAAAAAAAAATTAAATTGTGAAAAGTGAAATATAAGGTTATGTTACTTGTTTATAAATTTACTCGGAAATGTAATTCGCATTTTAATTATTAATCACAGTTCTAAGGGTAAATAATTCGTGTCTAAACAGTTTTATACTTTCAAAAACGTACATGTTCAAGATTGTCGATGAAATAAAATATTACACAATTACTCTACACTTATTTCTTGGTGCGGTTTTCATTCTTTTATTAGAAGTCTTCGACGATTCTATTCACCACGTTGAATTGCACTCCCTTCTCTAATAATTCTAACGACGGTACTTTTAGATACTCCAGTTGCTTTCACAACGATATCAAGAACGTTAACTGTAAAGAAATGTAATTGTGAAAATACTGACAAATGTTAATCGTACAGTAATGACATACCTTCATTCATATTTTTATGTAATTGATAAACATTCCAAATAATTTCGCGGGCATCTTGCGATAAGACACGCCGCTTTTTTGCTGGAATGTTTGATGTACTATCAGTCGATGTACTCGCATCACCCATTATAAACAAGGAAATAAATCAATATATTATATTAATACATATTACTGTGGATTACAAATACAAATAAAAGGTGCTGAAACGGAAGGAGTTTTGAAAAAAACTGTTCACAATTGATAAAAACGTGCACGAAAAATGAGGTTAGAAAACAATAAACAACACTACATTTCGTGGACGGATCATAATATCAACTTCTCACTCATATCATTACTCCATTTCTTTTTAATGCAATATTCGGTTTCTGCGCAGGTGTCTTCGTATTTGGCCCTTACTCTAACAAAATCGTTTTACTGGAGGCCGGCGGGCGCTTAGTTAAACTTTTGTAGCTAAAATTTTGTAAAACTGTGGAATTTAGGTAATTTCTCCGTCCATTTCTGCGTCACATAATGTTCAACCACAAAAACTTTTTCATTGTTCATGAGAACCCTTTTTGTGACGCGCAATATTAAACTAATATAAGGTAAACAGAACATAACAAAGTTGAGTTAAGCGCCTAAATCCACCGCACCGCACTTTCGGTACTATTTATTTTCACGAATGATGTATATTTAACATTATTAAATTTTTCCTTGTAAACGTTAACCTTTTCTTTCCTTGATTTGAAGTCTTAATATATCTCTTTTCCATATACGTACCCAGGCCCCCCGTAACCGGGCGTGCAACGCACGCGGGCGGCTCCCCAACTGAAGGTTTGGCAAAACAAAAATTTTTAAAATTCAGAAAAAAAAATTTAAAAAAAAATAATGCGCAGGGTGAATAAAAATAGAGAGAGAATTAAAAAATTCAAGTATTTAACTAATTTGCTGTTTGTCGCCTTTCGGTTCTCAACTGCTCGCTCGGGTTTTAGTTCTCGGAAACTTAGGTCGCTTGCCTTGCCCCTTTGAGGTCGGTGTGTTTCCAGTAATCGTTCTACTGCTGCTCGTATTCGCTTCGCTATGGTTGTCGTCGAACTGTGGAATAAAAATAAGTAAATGCCTTTACTTGTCAAGTTTCAAGCAAATACTTAGTGGCCACATTTAGTTTGTTAAGGATTAACAAGTATTAACTTTCGGATTGACGGGTAAAAGCGTTCACTTGTTTTTATTCACCCGACCCAATGTAAGAAATATTTATTTTGTTGCTACGGCATATTAAAATTTCATACAACTTAAGGTTTTATTAAACACTTAGAGATGAAATTAATAATTTTATCAATATTTGTATATAATATACATAAATAATATTTTTAAGTTAAACTACTACTTTAAATAAAATCTGGTGCACTAAAAACGGGAAAATAATTATTAGGACACATTATGAGACTTTCTAAAGATTCTAACCTCTTTAAAAATTAACAATTAATTTTTAAAATTTGGGATGTAGGTTAAAATATTTTTTTAGCGAACTTGCGCCCCCACGTTTTATTTTTAATTGTTAAATGTTCCAGAGGTCAGGATATCTCAGAAATATTTTTACCTATACTTTCTATTTTTTGGTTCTTAGTTTTTCACTTGACTAGAATTACCTCTACTCTACACTGCAACATTAAATTCAGGATAAAAAGACCTTTAAAACGAGGTATCACTTGATCTCCTTCTAATTTAAAATTTTTAAGGGCAGCTCTCACCCTCGCTCGGAGGTTGATACTGTGGGGTTAAACATAAAATATGATAATATAATATTTTCACGGAAACCTAAAATATGTGCGGAACTTTTTGTAAGAATCGGTTGAGTAGAAGTAGTTCAAAAAGCTATTGCAAGATTAAAAACAAACAATAAACAACTATACAGGTCGAGCGATATTAAATAAAATAGTTTATTAACAATTAAACCCTTATTTTAAATTTTTTAAACCAAATCCGTAAATCGCCAAGCTTGTCTATAAACCTGAAAACTTGTCCAGACTTGCATTTTTCCAGTTCGGACTCGAAAGGTTCACGGGGTATAAATTAAAACAACGAAAGGCGTTAGCTAATCAGTTCTTGATATTCACACAAGAAAACGGAAGATAAATTATAAATTAGACGTGTTTTAAAGTGGTAGAAAGAAAATATTCGATTCGATCAAGTGTTTTATATTTTTTGTTATTGTGTTTGGTGTGGAAATTAAGTTAAGTGTGAAATGGTAAGTATTATATTATATCATACAAAAAATAATATAAATAATTGGACATAGTCTAATAAAGTAAAAAAAATCCAAAATTAGTTTTTAAAGGCATATCAAAGTTTATTTTAAAAATTTTGTCAATGTAAATAGTCACCCTTTATATTATTATACAATAGTTGCATAGTTAGATTCTAGGTAAAACTCGAGGATAATCTCTTAAGATTTAATGGCTTTTGGGATATTTTAATTTTCATTATTTCAAATAATATAGCTTTTAACTATTAAAATTTAAATCAAATATTGCACAAATTTTGTTATGCCTAGTCATTGCCTATAAAAATTCAAATTAAATAATAAATGTCTTGTTTATAGGAAAAAAATGCAAATGTAATTTCTGAAATAAAAATTTAAATTTCTTAAAAAACCATTTAAAATAGGTATAGGATATTAAATATACAAAAATCTAGGTAATTAGACTTTTACGTGTTACCTTAATAGGTAATAATATACAGGGTGTGTCATTCAAATTACCGAAGTTGACATCTCTTTCCGGTATAGCCGGTAGTGCCAAAACTGTCAACATATTTTATTCGTCTATCATTCAACGATCTCACCACGTTTCTTTTTTAAATGTTTTCTGAGCCTAGTATATCTTAATACATTTTATATTAATCTAGCATATTAGCTTATATTAGCTTCACTTGCTTAATTCTAGGAACAACAGAAGAGAAAGCGACCTTCTGGCGCAAAATTTGGGGAGCAAAAAAAAAGTTAGAGCCCAAGAAAGGGAAAATGGAAGATTTCTTGGCGAAAACTCTAGTTTTCAATGCAGAAACAGAAGCGTTAGAGAGTCAATGTTCTGAAGCGGTCGTTGCTTCACCTGTTCCTGCACTTGAACCATCTACGAGTGCATCAACTCTCAGTGAAAACGTAGAATCGGTCGAACCCACCGGCTCAACAATAGAGGCTATAAGTGAACTGAAACCGAAGCCTTGACTGAAATGGGCCCTGAGATGACGAGTACCATTCTTCTATCAGAGGATCCTGGTCTGTGGCCTAGAACCATTAACAACGAGGAAGTCAGAAGGTTGGTTGAGCGAGGTCCTCCTTTGATAGGACGAAATTACCAATTTCCTGCAAATCAAGACAAAAGAAAATTTTCAAGTACGTACTTTGTCAAAAAACTGGAGAGTGGTGAAACAACAGAGAGAATTTGGCTTATTCATTCAGTTTCAAAAAACTCTATATTTTCCTTTTGTTGTAAGGTTTTCGGTAAAACTATCAATACTTTTTCGGATTCAAATAGTTTTTCTGATTGGCAACACTTATCGTTGGCTATAAAAAGACATGAAACATCCATTGTACATAATGTTCATATTAATACATGGATGAGTTTGAAAAAAATGTTAAAATTACCTACTACTGTAAACGATCATCATTTACGGGTTTTAGAAACCGAAAAAAAATATTGGCATGCTGTTCTGGAAAGAATTGTTGCAGTCGTAAAATTTTTTTCCCGACAATGTCTAGCATTTCAGGGTTCTTCTAAAATACTTTTTCAACATGATAACGGAAATTTTCTTAAGGCTGTCGAGATGATTTCCTCATTTGACCCTGTGATGAGAGAACATCTCAGTAGAGTGCAAAACTCTCAGCAAACTTCTTTACAAAAACTCATTATTTAGGCTATCAAATTCAAAACGAAATTGTAGAATTTAATGTCTTCTAAAGTAAAAAATAATATTTTAAATATGGTACGCAGTTCCAAATATTATTCAATAATTATGGACTGTACGCCAGATACAAGTCACACAGAACAAATAAGCCTTGTTTTGCGTTATGTGGTGTTAAATCATGATTGTAAAAAAGTTCAAATACAAGAGAGTTTTTTAGCTTTTAGCCCAATATTCGATTCTACAGGAGAAGGACTATTTAATTCTGTAACTTTTACGAAATTTAAATTTAGATATTAAAGACATGAGAGGTCAAGGGTATGATAACGGTGCCAATATGTTTGGAAAGCCTTTCTTTCTGTCTTTTTATTCTTACTTATTCTTTCTTGCGGGGGAGGGGGGGATCTGTAACGTGTAAAAATGGATATCGGATACTTTCTGATAGATTCTATAAATGAGGAGTTACATGCGGAGCGATAATGACGTATGTACCACCAGATACATCCACCAAGCACACAAATCAAGCAATCCACTAAAGAACAACCTGACTCCAAACTCCCACGTGAGCGCTTTGGCATTCAGCCGGTACGAGAAAGAAAAACTAGAAAAATGTAAGGGATATGATATCACTTTATTCATCTAACGTTATTTTACCTCTATAGGTCGAAGACAAGCTATATTGTGATAATTTACCACGAACTGGTTAAATATATTTCCTTCAATTTACATACCGTAGTTTAAGCCTAAAAGAAAGATTCTAATTATAACGAGCTTGATGAAAATCGAGCTAATTCACCATGTGGGTGTAAGCAACATATTTTTTATATCCGCAATCAATAGCGATTTTATTACTTCATCAAATGAAGAAATAGTTTTTGAAGCAAAACTTCTCTAGAAATTGTGATTTACACCGGAAGAACAGAAATGAGAGAAATTTTCTAAAATATAACTTTATACCACAACAAAATGGCCGTGTTAAAAGAACCACACCTTCGGAAAAAGATATTCAACAGAATTTCCCTTATCAAATTTTGTAAAAATGTTAACCAGATGTTTGTTTTCAAATAAAACCTGATTAGGAATATGCAATTATTCCATGGTATCACCTATCTACTGATGACTTAGCAAAGTGAAAGGTACCTATAAAAATGTAATCATTTGAAAATAACCAGAACCTACGTATAGATGGCATCAGCACGTTTATTTTAACAATGTTTGTTATATAATACAAAGTTAAGTACGAAAGGAAATAATTCCATTATAACGTAGAAAAGTAAACGCAATTAAAAGAAAATCATTTAATCCATTATATTAAATGGTAAAGGCAGTAAATACAGAAAAGTTAAATCATTAAGGTAGAGAAATAATTAACGAGTAAACTTAAGTAAATCACAACCCTAACGATTCAGGCTACAGATAAATTTTGTTTTTCGAAACAGTAATAATCAAAGAAAATTTATAGAATCGATCGAAACGTGTCCGATATCGATGGCACTAAGTCGTAATTTGATCATGTTTTTCGGGATATTTTACTTTACGTACCTGATATTTGACTAAGAGTTGAAAAGAAAAATCTGTTGGGGTAGAAAACAGGTGTTCTGCAGAAACTGCCTTTACCGAAAGACCGTGATGAATCGTTGAACATTTCTATACAAACATTTTTGGGGTAAAAACGTCGCAGTTAGTAATTAATTACATCGGAAGATACCGCAAATCAAAATACATCCTTGTTTGGGACTATTTTGTCGTACACATTTTAGTAAAACTAAAACCGCAAATTTGTCTTTTTTTCTGTTGTTTTTAATGTAAGTTGTTCACAAAATTAAAGTGGTCGTGTAAATACACGTATCGCTAAATATTGGTGTTTTAATAAGCGCGTATTTAAACAATATATCCATAAATAATCTTTACCGTCGAGGTTTAACGGCATATCTTAACCCGTTAAATATTGGTGATCAAGTGATTAATTAAAAGGATTACATTTAAACGTAAGTAGGTATTTTAATGTAAATTAAAGCTCGCAATAAGTAATTCAACAATCCTATGTAACCTATTAAAAGTCAATCATTGCCTTGCTAGAAGCATCCATTTAATTACGCAAGCACGCTCATTAAGCTAAAATGTGTTAAAATAAAAGGACTCCGCGTCAGACAGTACAGTGTTCCCTTCCTCATTGCTTGTATGAGTTGGCATTGTTGACTGTTTACTGTTTTCGCCCGTGTAGATATTGAGATATGGATAAACGTAGCACCATAGACCCCGGTTAAATTGTTCGAAACTATACCGGGGTTTAGACACACGGGTCCAGATGACCTCGAATTCCATTGTTGCTGTTAAACTAACCCGTTTTTATTATTTTTAAATGTAGAGAGATGTATATAGATGAACGTGCAAGCCTAGGGTAGGTTACTGGTCACTTTGTTATGATCTATTTGCATCTGACCCTTGCAAGGCTTTGTTCTAATGATGCTTTTTTGTGTCTTTGATTCAACCAGCTTATTTAGAATTGTTTGTCTACGAACTGATTTTTATTTATATATGCAATTTATTGTAATTGTACGTGTGTATTTTTTGTGCTTCTATTATTCACTGTAAAAATGTGAAAGTCTAAATTACTTGACTATTTTTTTTCTCTTTCCTTGTCTACGTGTAGGTAAACTGCATTGCAGTTACCTTATTGTTACCTGTTTACGTTTACTGTTTGTTGTATTTTTATATGTACCTTAACCTGCCTTATATTCTTATTTACTTATTTGATGTTAATTTAAACACCGGGATGATTGGTTATAGAAGTACCACATGTTTGGTGTTACCGTTTTTGTTCTGATTTATTTATGACACAATTGTGAGTGTCTTTACACAGTGCTTTTTTTGGTGTTTATTTGTATTTAAATTGCTTGTAATTTTTTTTTCTGTTACTGAATTTTGTAATGATGTACGCACTTCAATCTGATTTAATGGTGTTTCGGTATGTACTGAACCCTTTTATTGTTTTTTGTTGTTTGGTTTATTAATGTATTTGTGCAATGACTTATGTATTAATAAATTGGATTTTCTTGGTGGTTCTGTCCCAATTTAGCACATTAACGGGTTGAAACATCATTACGCAAAGCTCCTTAATTCACATTTGAGTAGTTTCATTGTTTGCCTGTCCCACTACGATGCAACACTTAACCTCATCCAATCCGATCTCATTCGCATAATACGGCATAGCTTACCATTAGGCGGCCAATTATTTTGATCAGATTTGAGGTTTGCAAATAATTAAATGTCAGACTTGTAAATAAATTATAGTGTATTAATTATTGCCAGTAACGTAAATGTAAGGCAAGCAATTAATTTGAGTAAGAGTTGCATTATTGCCAGTAAATTCAAGATATATCCCATAGCGATATTTTTTTCTTAAATTTGCATTACTGCGAATAAGTTCAAATTACATCTTTAAGGATAGAGTACTTTGGGAAATTACAAGCGCCAACTTAATAGTCCTAAACAATGGAGATCCTACACATTTAAGTGTAAGAGATGGAGGTAGCCTTTCTTCCATTGACCTCACATTAGTTAACCCTTTAATAGCAGCGAAACTTCAATGGGAAGTTCTGTCAGGTGAAGGATCAAGCGACCAATTACCTATATATTTAAACACGGGGGTTCGAAAAGAGCCCCTTATTCCTACAGTTACATGGCTAACAAAAAAATCCAATTGGGACGTATTAAAGAATGAAACAGATATACACTGGATTCATGTCCAGGGGCTATCTGGCCCACGGGAACTACCCTAGTCTGCGGAAACCTGCCCAGTATATACCGTAGTTAGAAAGCCGGTCGTTGTTCAGGAAGTGCATGCTAACAGCGGGGGCTTGCCTTAATTGGCTGGCCAAGTGTCTGGGAAATACAATAAACTTCCTCCCAAGTTAAGGCAGAGGGCATGGGACGAGGACTGCATGGCAGAGGGGAATCTCCGTCGCTACCAAGTCAAACTCGGGTACCAGGCGCTTCCCGGTTTTATTAAGTCTTCCTGCAGCAAGCGGGGCACTGCTGCAGGTTACTATGTTTTCCTCCGCTGCTCGTGGAAACTACGCAGAGCATCAAGATGAAAAAGGTGCTGGTACACCTCAAAAAGTACCAACCGAAGAAGAAATCGAAAAAGGTCTCAGCAGTCTCGAAGAGCCCATGGAACAGAAAGCTATTCCTACAGAAAAGGCTGAAGAACGGCTGCCAAAAAGCAGTGATGAATAGCTAGATGAAAGGTAAAAGGTCTAAAAATCAAAGGGTCCGGTAAGCGGAGACGTCAGAAAAAGGATGGAGTACTTGATTAGTAAAGGGTTCTCTATTGACCAATCCCGTACTCAGGCACTAAAACCTGTTGCAGGAAGTGCCTCTAGTACAGGATCGAAAAGAGTTCGATCAGAGGGAAGAACTCTAGAAAACCAACCTGTAAAAAAGGCTAAAGCTAGGAAAGAGGGTAGCAGTGCTCCTTCTAAGCCTAAAAAGCCTATCCCAATGCTGACTTATAGTCAAATAGCAGAGGGAACAAAATTTGGTGTGCTGCACACTAGTTATCCAGAGGTAACTCTGACAACGGAGCAATTAGATGCGGTTCAGGAGTCAATACTGGATAAAGTGATAGAGCAAGGAAAAGAGACTACTGACCTGGTTGGCTTTGTGTGACTTGTGCTGACACAGCCACGGTTGACTGACTAAAAAGCACTGTCAAAGAGCTAAAGCCATGGGAAGGGGCAAACCTGAAGGCAATGGAAAAGGCAGAAATGCCCGACACTGAAATACTGATAGGACTAGGGCTTATAGAGGCACCAAACGACGGCCTTAATGTTTCTTGCTGGAGAGTGCTACGAAGAGCAGACAAATGCCCCACGTTAGAAATAACCTTGTCAGTAGATGCTCATTCTGCTGAAAAACTAAAGGAAACCGGCTATAGGGTGAGCTACAAGTTTAACCAAATCCTACTAGGGCCAAAAATCTTTGCAACAAAAAAATCCACAGAGGGACCCACAACCGTCAGGTAGTAGTGCCACAGAGACTACGGCCTGCGAAAGTTGGATCACAGCTCCAACGGGGACACAACTAGAGGACAGTGGCAACACAAAAACGTCATACAAACTACTTCCCGAAAAAGGAAAATGTCCAAGAGGCATCACAAACGCCCCAAAAGAGACTCAAAATGATGACTAATGTGAAAGGTCTAATGAAACCTCCACAATGCAAAAACAGCCTCGAGTGTGTTTAGTAGAAAGTTTATAAAAGACAGAATTAATATAGGGCTAATACAGAGCCCTGGATATATAGAGGACGAAGCAGTGGACTCCCAACACACGCATGTAAGGTAATCTTTACTATCCTGCATGATACACCGCGCTATTGCCTTCCAGAGTTCATCACTAGGGACTTAGCAATAGCTACTGTTGAAGTACCAATGGGGATGGGGAAAGAGGCAAATTATAATTGCCTCGGCCTATCTCTCGGGATATACCTCACATCCCCATCAGAGGAAGTCAAGAGCCTAATCAGCTGGTGCAAAAGAAACAAACAACTTACTCTGGGCAGCGATGCCAACTCACACCACTTGGTAAGGGGCAGCACTGACACAAATCTAACAGGTGAGTGTCTTCTGGAATATTTGTCTGCAAACAATATAGACATTATAAATATAGGGAATAAGCCCACCTTTGTGATAGCGACTAGAAAAGAGGTTTTAGATCTAACCCTATCAAGTCCTTTTATATCACAATCAATTCAAAACTGGTGTGTTGATGACGAGCCCTCAATGTTTGATCACAGACATATCAGATTCGGCATGGAGGCAGCTCCAATGTAACTAAAACATTGCAAGGTACCAAAGCTGACCGACTGGTGCACCTACAAGGAGCACTTGGAAGTCGGAAGTCGCGGGCTGTGCGAAATTCATTAACACTGTAGAGGAACTAGACATAGCCTCATATCAGTTACAACATGCTATCACTAACTCTTATGAAAACAGCTATCCGGTGAAGTAAAATGTAGTCTCCACAGACGTGCCTTGGTGGAACAATGAACTTAGCGGTCTAAGAACTAAAACAAGAATAGGGCTAAAAACTCTGGTTGTTGGGACGAGTACAGGAAAGCTCTTACAGAATACAACAATGAATTAAGAAGGTTCAAAAGACGATCCTAGAGGCGGCTCTGTGAAATCATAGAGAAACTAACCCCAGGAATGCGTCTACAGAAAGTTCTGACAAAGGACTACTTAAACTCAATAGGTCCAATGACGAAACCTAATGGAGACTACACTGAAAGTCTGGAGGAAAATATCAAGGTGCTTTTAGAGACCCACTTTCCAGAATCCCAACCATTGCGGATGAAGAACGTCACACAAACCAGCTACATGGTATATACTGCCGTGCACGGGCTGGCAAAAGTCTGTCTGGTAAAATCTTCACTGCAGAAAAAATGAAATGGGTGGTGGAGAGCTTTAAGCTCTTTAAATCGCCAGGTGCACACGCTGTCTTTCCCGCCTTACTGCAACAGGGGAGTAAAGAACTAATCCCACGCTAACAAAGCATCTTTAGAGCTAGTTACTCACTAGGATATATTCCTCGGGCTTGGAGAGACGCTAAGGTGATGTTTATTTCGTAAACAGGCAGTGGTCCTCCGGACCAACCTAATTCGTATTGCCCCATCAGCCTCACACCCTTTCTCCTAAAAACTATGGAGAAAATATTGGATCAATATTTAAGAAGCAAAATCCTGCCAAGACAACCGCTCCATTCAAAGCAATTTTGCCTATCAATTAGAGAAATTAACAATAAATGCCGTACATTGTCTGGTCCAAGACATTGAAAAGACAATCGAGGCGAAATAAGTGGCTGTTTGTGCATTTATAGATACAGAGGGTGCTTTTGACAACACCTCCTTTGCGTTTCTACAGAGAGCCGCGAAACAAAAGGGCATAGACCCTATAACAATCAAATGCATACAGTTCATGCTCAAGAGCCGCATAATCACTGGTCGTGAGACCCATGGTCACCTGCGCTTCACTAGTGTGGTGGCCAAAAACCGAACAAAAGGGAATACAGGACAAACTGCAACAAGTGCAACGTCTTGTCTGTCTAGGGGTTACTGAAGCCATGCGTTCAAGCCCCACATCGGTAGTGGAACCAATTCTTAACCTCCTCACTGTGCACCTATGTGTTCAGAAAGAGGCTAACTGACCTGCGACTGCAACATTCAACAAACTTAAAGCCAGGAAATCTGCCTGGTCATACGAGGATACTGAATTCTATTCAGCTGGACTCCATGGCCAAACCTGCAGATACAATGACATCGAGATATGATTTTGAACGCCCTTACGTTGTGGTAATAAATAGTCGCCAAGTAGCGGGTGCAAGCATGTCAAGTCTGGAACAAGGATCAATGATCTGGTACACAGATAGATCCAAAATGGGATAGGGCGTGGGAGTGGGAATTATGGACCCTAAGTGTAGGATAGCTCAATCCCTTAGTAACACGCCTTCCATTTTCCACAAAGGCACTAAAGTCGAAAAGTACGTGGGACTGTAAGCAATCCCTAAAGCAACTGACCAAAGATAATAAAGTTGCCTTTATTATATGATATGATTCCAGAGCATGAAGGGATAGAAGGCAACGAAGTGGCTGATCGCCTTGACAAAGAAAGCGGACCCGAACCTTTTTGTGGAATACCTAAAAGTCACGTAATGATGGAGGTCAGTAAATGGGAAAAATAGAGTAAAAAACACTACTGGAGAAATATTACAGGCCAAAGACAAGCGAAATGATTTATATTACATTCGCCTAAATTAGCTGGAAAGAAACTCGAACTCCGACGTAAGGCTAACAACTAGCTTCTTAACAGGTCACTGGCCTCTGGAATACCATCTCAAAACATAGGCGAAACCCAGGTTGACCACTGTAGATTTTGCAATATTGCAAAGGAAACTGCGAAGCACATATGCGAATGGATAGCCTCAGCCGGCTCCAGAACCAAATACTTAGATTATACAACCTGTGCGTCTTACGAATATAACATAGACTTTTCTGTGCCAGAGCTAAATCGAGCATTAGAAGGCAATAGCGACACCTCTCCTGGTCCAGATCAAATCAATTACGAAATGATTAAGCAGCTGCGAGTACCTGAAAAAGAAAAACTACTACAGTTATTCAATAACGTATTTAAGTCTAGTGTGTTCCCTTCAAAGTGGACAGAAGTCTATCCCCAAACCAGGAAAAGACCAAACTACCGCAAGCAACTATAGGCCGATATCTTTAACATGCTGCCTTAGCAAAGTGTATGAAAGGATGATCAACTACCGCCTTATGTGGATATTGGAGAAAGAAAACCTGCTGTCCAAATTACAGGTAGGCTTTAAGATGTGACATTCACATTGGATGTACTAGTGCATTTAGAAAATGAAATCCTAGAAGCATTCAAAGACAGACAGCACTTGGTAGCAGTTTCGTTGGACCTGGAAAAGCTTACGATCTGTGCTGGAGATTTGGAATACTGAAACAAGGTAATCCAATACTAACTAAGGACAACATCCGCATCTTGGGAATGGCGTTCGATCGTAAACTGACCTGGGCCAACCACGTGGAAAGTCTAATAGAAAATGCCAATTATCAATTAACATATTAAGATGTATCTCAAACATCCGGTAGGGAGCAAATCGGGAATAACTAATAGCACTCTACAAATCCTTAATTCTATTTAAACTTAATTACGGAAGTATAGTATATTCCTCTGCAACACCCGGAAAACTTAAAAAATTAGATAGGGTTCAATTAATAGCTCTGCGTTTGGCCACAGGCGCATTCCGAGCAAGTCCGGAACTCTCAGTCCTCTGCGAATCTGGAGTAGAACGCTCCACCTAAATAGAACGAAGCACGCGATGACCTATTGTGCAAAGGTTAGAAGCACACCTCATCACCTAAACCACGAATTAGTAACAAATTTAGATAACAAATTTAGAAACTAAGAACTTTCTTGGGAAACCCACAGCAATGAGATCATTAAGAAGTAGGGTAATAGAATTCGCTATCAAGAAAAACGTATAATTGGACGCTCCTCTAACCTGGAACATTAGCGAATACCCCCCGTGGACAAGAACAACTACAATTGACACCCAGTTAACGGAACACAACAATCAGACAACAGAGCAACCATAACACATAAATGCGATTTCAAGTCGCATAGACATACGTTCTCCTGGATAGTAGTAAACGATATCTCCATTACGTGGAAAACAGGTAATAGTTCAAGCATGACCTTAGCACATGAACTAGCAATTTGGGAAGCCGTATAACACCTAAACGTGACTCGCAAGGACACAAACGATGTAATCATCCACACAAGTTCCATCTACATATTGAATCAAATGAAAAAAAAACCTCCTACAGGATACAGTCGCGAACAGAATATTTAATGGGTTAAGCTCCCTAAAAGGTAGTGGTGCACGAATCAAATTTATATGGATTCCAAACACAATAAATAAAGCATACGCATACATAACCGAACACAACAATCAAAATTACAACAACAAAATTCCTCCGACGCTCGAAAAAAAAAATATAAAATAAGTAAGCAATATTAGAAGTATGGACGAATATATGGCAAGGCAATGAAAGCATCCTAAAAACTGCAAAACTTATACCAACAAAGTGGGCCAATGAAGCCTCTTTGAACAGAAGAGACCAAGTAATTCCGCCTAAGGATAGGTCACACGAGCTTTGTAGAGAGGACGATAAAATGGAACGCTTAGACAGAAATTTGTAATAGTATCTGATAGTCAAACGAACACTTTTAAACCATTTTAATGCTTATGTTTCGAATTGAACGACGTAAGGACCAAATTAAAAAAAAAACGAATTTTTCGTACCATCCGAACGATTATCCAGGATTTCCCACGATTTCAAATGGGCAATCCAGTGTATTTTTGAACTTCTCAGAACACATGCTTTCGTAGTAAATGCAACATAGTTTTTTTTACGACTTAACTCTGATACTTCACTCTCACTTCCTGCATTACTTATCATGAAAACTTTAATAAAAATAAAACAAGAATATGTACCATTTAACAAAATTTATATGAGGTTCTAGCTTGGGGAGAAGAACTTAGAGTAGTACTAGTAGAATGAGAGTACTTAGCCCCCACCACCTCTAATCGGAAAACAATTAAAATGGGTGCGGGCGGGCATAGCCACGGCCCTTTCCCCACGTGGGCATCTCGTAAGACAGCTATAGGGCCTCGGAACTTGTTCTCGGGTCTTCGTCTCTTGTCGGCTCTTCGCCACTTGTTTATTATGGCGGGAAAACTAAAAATTTGAAGTAGTATTCTAATAATAGGAGCCACATACTATCTCATAAGACAACTGTAGGCCTCCGGAACCTGTTGGGCCCCCTGATTGTTTGTGACGCTACTGGTGTATTTTTAAAACTAATGAATGTTTTATGTAATAGAGGTTGATCGTAGTACCACCTAGTAATATATTTTAAAAGTAGATTTAACTGTTATGGCGGAAAATTTGAAATAGTGCATATTATCTCATAAGACACCGTTAGGACTTCTAAACTTGTCACAGAGACTTGGAACTTGTTTTCAGGTCTCTGCCCCTTCTTGTCTGGTTGTTTGTGACGCCCTCTGCTGCTATATTTTGAAAACTAACAAATGTTTTCTGTAATAGATGTTGATCGAAGCACCACTTAGTAGTATATTTTAAAAGTAGATTTAACTGTAATGGTGGGAAAATAGTATTCTAATAATGGGGCCCGCATACTATCTCATAGCACATCGTTAGGACTCCTAAGCGTGCCACAGAGTCATATTTCTACTGCAGTGCACCCTCCTTGTTTGTTTGTACGCGTGGCTCATCTACTGATATATTTTAAAAAAAGTGGATGTAGATTTCTGCAATTGTTATGGAGCGAAAACTTAAAGTTTAAAATTGCATTCTAAAACTAGGGCCTCAATACCAACTCATGAGACACAATCAAGGATTCCCAACCTTTGGTTGTTCGTAGAAACCGTTTTTAAATCAGCATTAGACTTGCGTCTTGTTTCTTTATCGAAAATCCTCCAGCTGAAACAAGTTTCAACCTGGAATCGTACGTTACAGTCACTCTAGTCGTAATTAAAAAACACTAAAGTATTAAAATTCTTTTTATTTATCGGAGTAGAATTGTAGAAAAACAAGCATTATGTATTAACTTAATTATTTCATCATTTATAATTATTTAATTAAACATGTAATGAAAAACTTATTTACAAAAAAAACCATTGGTAAATTATTTAATCTAAAATACAAAAACATTACCGTATAAAGTCAACACACATCCGAACGCTAATCCTGAAGTGCCGTTTTGTTGTGATAGAACCATCTAAAATTCTTGTTCAGGAATGGTAAATGATATCCTAGTGGAGATCATCCAAAGAAATCAAAACACTCCCCTTTACCATTCTCGTCAATGTACATAGCTGTCCAATCTTGACCTGGTTTGTTTGGTGGATCCGTGTTCACAATAATTACACACGGTCTAGGTTCGTGTCGCCGGTAACTGATTAGAACCACATACAAGTCGAAACACATTCTTGTGGTTGGGATCAATTTCAAACATCTCAACACCTGTACCGCATAAATCTGAGTTGGTATGCGTCCAGTCCTACAGTAGTAACACGTTTTCCAGAGCACCCATGTGCGCCTAGATGTTATGGTTTAAACAACTATACGCTTTTGTTCTCTTTTCCAGGTTTAGTATTAGTTTCACTACCCTTAACGAGAAATGTGTTAAAAGGCAGCAACGCGCATATCAACTCCTGTAAATCGTTGTAGGGTACATACCCTGACCGCCTTTTTAGTCCATGGCCAGGGACCACGCCCACCCACATTTTAATTGTGACTATATTCGATTAAAAGCGCTGGGGGATAAGTGCTCTC
The DNA here is from genome assembly GCA_036346205.1 of Vesta saturnalis. Classification (NCBI taxonomy): domain Eukaryota; kingdom Metazoa; phylum Arthropoda; class Insecta; order Coleoptera; family Lampyridae; genus Vesta; species Vesta saturnalis. The sequence goes on along the minus strand of JARFJB010002088.1, from coordinate 10,464 downwards.
ATTCTACTTGTTCTTGACTACCAAGTATTAGAAAATTAACCGTTTTGTAATTGTATAGGGCGACCTAGTCTACAAGCTGAATATAGGAACATGGTAGTTATGAACAACGGGCGGTGGCAAGTACGCATTCTGTATTCGTAATTAGTAGTATAGCTATATAGGTTTTGGCTCACACTGCAGTTCTGCCATGTCTCAAGGTCATGCAGCCTTGCCATATTTCGCGGTATTGCCTAGTTCAAGGTTAAAGTTTATTGACCTCTAGGAGTGACATTAAAATCCTTATAAATGAAAGGCGAAACCCCGAAGTTCATTGGCCTCTACAAGCTCAACGTTTATTGACCTTTTGAACCCGGAGGTTAGTGGATTTCCGAAAATCAAAAAAATAGAAACAGTTCTTGGAAACTCCAACGTTTATTGCGCTCTTCAGGGTCCTTGGCCCAGCAAATCGGAAGATGATAAATTCCTAGAAATTTAAAAATATAACCAACGTTCATTAATCTGGGTCCATGATATTTTCAGGAGAAACCAATCTTCTTCTAGCAGAAAACCGCCTAAAATTGTATACGTAATGGACACCTGGTTATTGTTTAGACAAAACTCCAAGCAATAACCAGTATTTAGATGTAAACACTGACATAATTAGTAATTTAACAATTCATTTAACCAATTAGAAAGGTAAACTAACAGAGTTTGGTGAAAGCGAACCGCTCACGATACGTTTAGGGTTAAAAGTGCATGGGTACAAAAATTAACCAAATACCATCTTTTAAAAATCCATATAAAAGACATCATCCCTACAGTAGGCCATTAATTACCACCTAGCCAGCACTACGTTCGTTATCCCGAGAGAAATATTTTTTAATCTATCTCTATAGGTATAAAGGTGTTCAACGATTATGGCGGCGGCGAAATCGCTAAACATCTTTCAAAACATGTTTTTTGATGATATCGACTTAAAGCGGACATTTACACTTTTCTTCCATAAGGATCTTCAAAGTATGAACCATCTAAAGAAATACGAATATTAATTCAAGGTCAAGATCTGATTACAACAAAAAAGAAAAATCTTCCAATTTAACCAATAACCTCTCAAGATTTTTTTTCGAGTTGGGTGGTCAAAGGTTGGTGTATGTCAAAATTTTGGAGTAACATCAACACTTATGTGACATGTTTCGTATACAACAAGCAAGCGCAAAGCATTAAACTGTTTAGGATGGTCACCAAAAAGTAAGAAATCGCTCCAAGTGGAATTTGATAAAAATGTTGGGGAAAAATCACTTATCGTTTGCATACCATTAAACCACATATTTGGAATAATGGATGATTATCGTTAAGTAATTGTCAACATAAATCAAGAGTTGATTTTAATTAGATCTAGAAACGATACGAACTGCTGCTATGGTGAAGTTGATGCAACAATAACGTTAAATAAAATTCACTTAGTGATGCTGCAACACTTGGTATGTTTGAGAGAATCAATAAGAATACCATTATTACTGCTTCGTTTCGTCAATGAGGGATGTACGAATCCCCTCTTTTAACAGGCAACTTCGGACATCTGGCCAATAAAAGGATCCATATAGTTAGAAAAACCATGATGCGTAATATAATACCTCTCTATATCGTTCTGCCCCCTCAACCCCTTCTCCTTCCACCCACCACCCTCTCTTCCACAACCCCCTCTCCCTCGCCATATCCCTCTCAAAAATGGCGTTGTTGTGTATCCATAATCAAGTTTTGTCTGTGTAGGTAACGTCTCTAGGACGGTTACTGATCAGTTTAAAGTCGTCCGAACCTAAACTTTTACACAGGGGACGCTCACTTTACCGCGTGTCAGCATGTATTGTACATGCGTGAGTCCGTAAAATATATATATATATATATATATATATATATATATATATATATATATATATATATGTATTTATTTATTTATTTGTGATGGCTATATTTATTTAAATTATAAATGGCGAACAGGTGAAACACTAAAATGTGGTTAATTATTTAATTAATATTTGTTTAAAATACTTCATTTACATTCTGGACTAGCTCAGTATCTCAATTGGGGATAGGGTTCAATTGTATTTAAACTTTGTTTGTTGGCAACTTAAAATCATTAATAACATTTAACCTACTAAATTCTTTATATTATTATAAATGCATTTATATAGTAAATGGGTAATCATTGAAAATTTTATTATACACATGGAAATGTTTACGTTAAATTATTAGTAAATTATACTAAATGGTTTCTGTGTGAAACAGACTTTAGTTGAATCTGCACAATAACGCGTGCGTTGCGTTCTAACTGACTTAATCAAATGCAGCCTGACAAAAATTTCAATAAATGATCTTCATAATGTGAGTACAATTTTGTTTTGGTTCAAAATAAAATTAAAATGTTGATAATTACACAGATTCATTCACTTTACAGATATTTAAAACATGTCGCACAAACATTTACACATAATCAACAAAACAAAAATACAGGATATCAAAAGAATTATCAATGCAATAATGGGTTATGATAGTAAAATTTCACTCACATGTGTTGCTGCATTTTCCAAAAGATGTTTTCACTAAGCTGGTTCCATATTAAAATATTGGACCTAGACTTCTTCGAATGTGATGATGACACTGCTTTTCTGTTCACAATGGTGCTGCTTAATTTTCCATACTTCACCCAAATCCAAATTACTGATGAACGACTCTTCCTCGTGGTAAATATAATGTAACGTAATATTGCTCAAATATTTTTCGATAAGCACTTTATTTTAAATTGTAAGTTTAGATGTTGGTTTAAATATTTACAAAATTTTTCGGATTTAAAATTGTTTTATTTGCATATAAATTTTAATTGATTGCACTTTTATTTTAGATGCCGTTATGGAATTCAGTTTATTTACTACTCTGCGTCACTTCCAAGAAAAATAAACATCAAGTCCAAAATAATTGCATGAATTTATTCATATAAAAAAAAAACACCAACCGATATTTGAACACGAATTCAAGTTTGAAATAATTATATTATACTCGACACTTATGATCGGTAACCTAATTTTTAAATTTTGTTATAGGTTAAAACAATTGTTTCTGAGGTGTCAATTCTATGTTGATCGCGTTTCAAAAACCGAAAAATGTAAACGAAACTTGGAACTTACTCGTTAACACCGACACTATTAACACTATGACTTATTAGTCACAAAATAACAGAAAACATAGAGCACACAGAGATTGAGAAATCAGAAGCAATTCCTTTTATACTTTTTACTTGGATACCAAATTGTCAACTTTTTTTCTACATTACACACTAAGAATCCAAGCATCTGATTGGTCTAAACAAAATTGTTAACGTAACTAAAATACAAATTATGCTATAACTTTTTTATAACAAGTCAGATTTGCTTTTTGAATACAGATTTGGAATCATCTAACAAAATCTATATTCTACACCTAAACTAATTACATATTCGGAATCTACATGAAAAACTATATTAGAATACATTTATTTCAAATCATTTAACTTAATTTTAACAGAAATTCCCTTTTCATATTTAAATTTTAACTTTTCTAAATTTTATGTTCATATTACTTGTATATTGTAAATTTCTTTATGAAAACGAGGGAAACCTACTAATATGTGCTATTATAATCTATTTTAAACTTAACTTATCCTAAAAACACTATAATTTTGCAAAATTCTTCAATATAGTATTTAACCTAACTTAATGTATTTTTACTTGTAACTTGCGTTTAAAACGCCTAAATCACTTGAAATGTTAGTTTATCCTGTTCTTATAACTGTCTTTAACACAAACAGTGTTTACTTTTAGTCTATAGTTCATAATTTTATCATTTCAAAAATCCATATTGTTTAACACATTTATGTAAATTTTGTACACAAAATGTACTTTTATATTAACTATCAAATTGTAGAAATGTTGTTCATGTTCTTATAAATGTTTCTAGATCACTACCACTTCTCCTGCACTTTTTATTTGTCTGTGAAATATAAATATACAGTGTTCGCACCATAACCCTTTTTTAAAATTTATATAGTTCCTGCATTGTACCTATATATATATATATATATATATATATATATATATATACATCTTCTACATTTTAGAATTAACCTACATCGTGTGATTAATACCTGTAAAGTGTTTAAACTGCTCAAATATATTGATTAAACTGTAAAATTACTGAAATATGTTCACCGAAACCAATGGTACCCAAAAATATCAATCGTTTTGACCTTCTTCACACACTGCTGTTATAGCGCAATTGCTTTTATGAATAAAACAAACTCGTGCATATCCCACAAAGCCTGTTTTGTTAAATCAAAACCATATTTTCCCTCTACTAATTTTCTTATTAAAATGAACTGTATACATTCTCAAATCTAATTAAATTTGCACACAATAAAGAATATAAGCTTGACAACTCTAGCCCCTGTATTATGCTTACTTCTAACCATCTCAATATATATATATATATATATATATATATATATATATATATATATATATCTGTGTGTGTGGGTGCGTGCGTGTACGTGTGCGTGTGCTTGTGCGTGTGCGTGTGCATGTGCGTGTGCGTAAGCGTGCGTGGGCGTGTGCGTGTGCGTGTGTATACATATATGTAGTGTTTACTTAAGCAAGGACCATAGGGAAAACTTTTATTTTTAACTTTACGACAAATAGTGATTTTCGTAAAAAGTCCGGCGTGGTCTAAAACCGAAAACGTCACCATCAGGTATGAAAATATTTCGGTTATATATGACCATATGAAAACATGTTATAAAGACAAGTTTATCAGAATGAAAAACTATGCTCTAATATAGAAAAATCGTTTAAAAAAATCAGAGCGGCGATCGAATTATGCATAACGTATGCGGAAACGGTCTGTATCGCATTTAAATAACTATTCTTTGCTACCCAGTGTAACATAACATAATTATCCGATGTGTAAATATATTAAAGTACATAATGTATGTAACTAACATAACCTTACTGAAATCAAAAATACTTAGGTTTTGTCTCACTCTAGACCAAAACCAATTAAATCATTTTCTGGAGGAATCAGTCAACGCCAACGCATATATCAGCAACATGATCCAACATTTCGCAGTATAATAACTGTTAGAGAATACCTTGCTATTTTACTATGGAGTTACCTAAAACATAAGGTTTGCAAGATGTAGATCATTTGGAGAGTATGTAAACATACTACATCTAAAGATAGAGAGGCATTAGTGGAGTTCGACGAAATCTAAATATTCTTATTTTCAGTAATACTACGTTTTAAATTTTTATGTGCTTTAACGCATTTGTACAACAAATGAAGGTTGCTAAGAACTCTTCTGTTTAGCTGACTTAAAACACTACAAAGTTCAAACAGTGTTGTGAACAACAGAGGAATTAGGGACAGTAGAAGTTATTTCCACCAATGAATGGTCAGATAGATGTAGAGGGGAAAAACTGATGTTATATAAAGAAGCAGGTTTGATGTAAAAAAAAGGGGTCTAGAAGATGTAGAATATGTTTAATGTTACCAAGGATTATTGTAGATTCGGAAATCATTTGTATGAGATAACATGAAATATCGAATCTTACTGCACTGTGACTTGCAGGATTAGTAGTAGATGAAAATTGAAGTCAATTAGAGTTATGAACTTTTAAATCTCCCAGAATTGAAATATCGCAAGTTGGAAACAGACAGAAAATGTTTAAACCAAATCCCGACGAATTTTTTATTCTCCAAAAAAAAATCCACTTGTAAGCAATGCTGTCGAGGTTTTGGAGGAGACTTGAATTTCAGATAAAAAGAAAATGTTAGATTGTAATTGTTCAAGATGTTGGTGAATAGAATTAATACTACTTAGACCTGATACCGCGGATGTTACAAAAATGTATCGGAATCGTAATACCTTCGATGACCGAGGCCGTTTGGGCCCTGCCTTCCCCGACATCCAAACCGGATAGGATTTTACGTCACGTTTTTATGTCCTAGAAACCAGGACGACTGGCCTGGGGTGTACATGCCTTCCACCATACTTCCCATATCCTCGTTTATCCTTGTAGATGGAGTCAGTGAACAAATAAACACCTGAACACGTAAAGTGCAAACATACACCTTCAAAACAAAGAGACCTGCAAACAACTTAGTCAACAATCATGCACTTACACACACCCAAACTCTACAAACATGCACGAAATATAGAATAGGTAAAAAAACAATCTTGTATGGAGATGTTTGGATGTTTGCAGTCTTGCTGGCTAGCTTCTTTGTTTTGGGATCTACGTGTTTGTATGTTTCAAACGTCGAGTAACTCGTTTCTTTGTTCGTATGTATATCGGCAGAGATATTTTTAGTCTGCGCGCTTATTTTCGAAGTTTACGTCTTGAGGTAGTTTTTGTTTTGGGTGTTTCGTTTTTCTTCATATTTTAGTTCCTCAGGTTTGGTTTCTTGCGCATGTTGTGCATATTTGGGTGTTTATTGACTAGTTTCTTTGTTTTGAGCATTGCGTGCTTGTATATTTAGATTCTAAGTAACTTCCTTCGTTTGTATTGGGATGTTTTGGTGTTGACGTATTTCGGTGATTACTTGTTTGCTAGTTTCTCTGTTTGAATGTGTTAGTTTGCTGCTACATTTTACATGTTTTAGCTACTTTGGTATGTTTTCTTCCTTTTTTGGTGCATTTTTGGTGTGTTTGAGGGTTTGTAGGTGTATGTTTGTGTATTTGTAAAGTAACTTGTTTTCTTGTTTCTTGTTTACTTGTTATAAGTTTTTTTGTTTTTAGTTGTTTGCGTACGTGTTTGTTGGCTGCTGGTTTTTCTGCATGTTTTAGTTTCTCTAGTACACTTTTTTGCTTGTTTGGGTGTTAGCAGAGACTTATTGGCTAATTTCTTTGTGCTGAAGGTTGCGCGTTTATATGTTTATATGTTTGGATGTGTGGTAACTTGTATATTTGTGTTTATGTGTTTGCGAACTTATATGTATCTGTTGGAGTATTTCTTGATTGCTAGTATTTTTGCTTTTGCATGTGGAGTTTTATGTGTTCGGGTTTACTCGTTTGCTAATTTTTTAGTTGGCTCCGCTTGTTCACTATTAGGTTATTGCATGTTTTAGCAACTTTGGTATGTTTTCTTGCTTGTTTTGTACATCTCGTAGGTGGTTTCGGTGTTAGTAGGTATATGTTTATGTAATTGTTTAAGTAACTTGTTTCCCAATTTTTTGTGTATGTTTGGGGTATTTGTGTGTTTACTTGTTCGCTAATTCCTTTTACATTAACAAACGTAGATATGGGAAAAATTTTGACGGATTCAGATAATGATAAATAAAAATATTCGTGCCATCCGAGTTGTAGCATAACAACTGTTTGGCTATGTGCATTGTTATGCAAGTAAAAATAATACATATTTTATGAAGGTTTTAAAGCAAAACAAGAATAAAAGAAAAAAATTAAAACAAGTAAAGTTGTAATTATGACACACACGTATTCATCGTTGCAGCTATCAGCACATACACATTAATTTAATTTAGAAGCGCACTTTCATTACCTACATAAACACGGTAAACGAGTATTGCATAATTGTAATTATATAATTGATTATTTATTATTAGTACATAATATGCATAATAAATTAAAATTCATCAAAATCTACCTTCGTTAGCCTGTATAAAGCATAATGTAAGTACTCTTGCGCTACAACCCATTATAGTAGGTACACTATATGTCACAACGTCTAACAGAATAAATAAAAAAATACAATTTGCATACTTGTCAACCGCTTTCTAAATAATATACTTTGTACAGACGCAATAGTCATAAATAATGTATAAGGTATACATTGGTGTTAATCATATTTTTTGTGTAGGTATGTCATAGTAGCTTTATAAACCTATTATGCAGGAATACACATTATCCGTTTAAATTTTTCTAATTTCTGAAAGTTATTTTTAATAAGTTATTTGTCGGTAATGTCATGTTTTTTTCTCCAGAAAAATCGTGATAATTGATTCATTGTAGTATTAGTGTATAATGTTAAGATATTTCATAGGTAATTACTGAATATTATTAGTGTTTGGGTTAGATTTTATGAAAACGTATGGAGGCTTTACGACGTTGCAATAGAAATTTGTAGGTATTTTGTTACTTGCTTTAATAAAGTAAAGACCATATAAAGTTTGGTAAATTCCAGAAAAAATGGCTTTAAGTGATTCCACCATCTCCTTGTGAAATATAAGATATCGAGCCTGCTGTTGTTATCTCAATGAGATCTTTGATAGTGTCATGATGTTTTTATAGGTTGTGCACTGTATTTCCAATTTTTTTGTCTTTTGCAATTTAATTTCAAAGCAATCTATAATTATGGTGATTCTATTGCCAAATGCCTGTTTAAAACAAGGTGGCATAGCTTTTATTAATTTGTCTCTTTAAGGCCATAGAATAAATTTACATAGTTGAAAGTACATTAAAATTAAGGTCGAATAGAAAATTCTAGAAATAGTTGTGATACTAACATGAAATGTATAAGAAAACAAAGTAAAATCTAAATTTTTAGTTTTAGTTTTATTAACACTATCAAAAAATATTTAAACTTTATTTGTAATAACTGCTTGTTGTGCTATTTTGATGTAATGTTCAATTAATTTTGTAAATATTATATTGAAAGCCTTATAGCTTGGTATTCCAGTGTAGTAACGAATCTATAACATACACATTTTAACATATCATAGCCAAAAGAGCCTTAGCTTCAATGTAATTCTCAAATTTGAAGAATTTGCTGATAACTAACCTAAAATCGCACGAACTTTTCAATATTATGTAGGATAATTTTTTACTTCATTCACGTATTTCTGGCGAATTGTATCAATACAATCCTCATCTACAAGTATTAGCACAGAAACATTTTCACCGCCTACGATTTTCGATAAAATTGTCAGAAAACAATCACATCACATAAGAACGTGTGTTAAAGTTGTCCTCATCAGGTAAGGTCACACGTGGTGACGTCACTTGAAAATGTTTAATTGCGTATAAAACATATACACCAGGCAGTAGCGGATCCATAAAAATATGAAGGGGTGGAGCGGGGGGCAAGATACAATCTATAAAATAGTTTATGTACATATGCACAATGTAATAGAAATGGCGCGAGGCTTATTGATAGGTTGGTGAAGGACGAGTTTTCTGACACCCCTAAAGAAAAAGAAGGAACATTTTTTTTAATTCAGCATTAAGTGCCGAGTTTTTAAGTACTCTGAACGAAAAAAACAGGAATTGTCATTAAGCCTACTTACTAAAGCATTCTAGTATTCACAGAAAAATTCTAATTTTTAGTTATACACTTGTACCTACTGTACTGTAGTGTCCCCCAGGTACCGTACCTTGAAAAGTGTAATTTGAACCATTCGCAAGAATGCAAATTTAAGAACAAAATAATCGCTAAGTGATTTATCTTGACTGACAATCATGTTACTATTACTCAAATTAATTGCTTGCCTTACATTGACTTACCTGGCAATAACAGACATTAGAATTTATTTACAAGTCTGATATGTAATTACTCGCAAATCTGATCAAAAGAATTGACCGTTGTGCTATTTGGATTAGATAGGCTAAATGAGATAAGTGTTGCATCATGAGAGGCAGGTAAACAATGAAACTACTCCAATTAAAATTAACGAGCTTTGCGCAAGGATGGTTCAACCAGTTAATGTACTATTCTGGGAAAGAACCACCAAGAAAACCCACTTTATTCATAAATAGGTAATTGCACAAGTACATTAATAAATCAAATAACAAAAAAAAAACAATGAAAGGGTCAACACATCAGGTTAAAGTGCGTGCAAAATTATAACATTAAGAAAAAAATAAATAAAAAGCAGTTTAGCTACACATAAACACAATAAAAAAAACCCGTAATCACACCCACAATTGTGTCATAAATATACCAGAATAAAAATTGTAATACCAAACATGTAGCCCTATATAACCAATCATGCCGGTCTTTAAGTAAGTAGGCAAATAAAACAATAAGGCAACTTTCGGTACATATAAAATATAACAACAGTAAAATTACACTGTTGATAATAACGTAAATGCAACGACAAACAAAAAAATAGGTGAGAAATTTACACATACACAATTGTTTAGTGACTAATAAAGCACAAAATACATACGTACAATTATAATAAATGACATATAAGAGAAATTCGTTCGCAGGCAAACAATTCTAATTACACCTCGGATTAACTAGACTGACTCAAAGACAAAAAAACCTGATTAAACAAAACCTTAGAAGGCTAAGTTGTAAACAGATCATAACATCGTGACCGATATATAAGTTTGAGTGCGTTAGAAAAACACAGCGTCCCTTTTTCAGGTTACACATTCATCTATACAGCAATAAAAAAAATAAAAAAATATTGAGGTGTTTAATGGTCTCTGGACCC
>JARFJB010002087.1:12312500-12385706 GCA_036346205.1 Vesta saturnalis | reverse complement strand
GTGCTTTTAAATCTATTGAACAATTTCTTTTTCTCTTGAACGGCTTTCTCTATTCCGACATTCCACCATGGGATACGGGTCCTCAAAAACATGCCACCGGATTTAGAGACACAGAGGCGGCGTTAACAATCGCGTCCGAGTGCACGGATATGTTTGTAAAGTTTTCCAAGTTCGTGCGAAACAAAGGCCAGTCAGCCTTCTGAAGCTTCCATATTCTTGATGTGGTAGAGCGCGGTTGCAGCAGCTCGATTTCAATTCCAATGAGTATGTGGTCAGAGTGTACATGGTCCTCGAGGGTTTTCCATTTGAGGAGATATGCTAATTGAGGTGAGCACATAGTTATGTCAATTGCGGACAGTTTATTTGCTTTGGAGTTTATAAATGTCCCTTCGCCCGTGTTTAAGACAATTAAATATTATTATTATTATTATTATCTAATGTCTGTTGATTACAGGGTAATACATATATGTATATATATATATATATATATATATATATATATATATATATATATATATATACGATCATATCACCTTATGTGCGGGTAACAATATAATATAATTAATGAAGCTTAGATCTTAATGTTATAAATTTAAAACTAAAATAATATTATTATTATTATTGTTATTTTTTTTTTTTGAGCATCGACTGCTTTGATCATTAGCGCCTTCTTCGAGTATATTAGTATTTTATCATATATATTAATGGTTTTAAGAATTTCAGTGTGTTATCTATATTTTTGATATTGATTAGGTTAGTACCAAGGTTGAAAGAGATAGAGTGCACGTTACGTAGTGCGGTATATGAAAGACATATGCACATTATGTGCTCAATTGTTTTAGGTATGTGGCAGTTTTCACACATCGATTGTGGTTCATTTTGTAGTACGTACCTATGGGTTAGTGATGAATTACCTATATGAAGACGATGAATGATGTTACGGTCTCTTCTGTGAACAGATACAGGTATTTTCCATTTTTCGGACAAAAAAATATCTTCAGTGCTTCCAACAACAAAACCAAACATGACACTGGAGGAACAAGGAGTTTACTCCAACACATTAAAAACACGACAAAAGGACCACTAGAGACCATCCAAATTGAACCAAACACCAATACACGAGACGATTTTCCAAGATTGCCCAATACGTAGAATGCAATACTCGCCAAGCGTTGTAACACAAGGAAACACTTACCCCTCAAGAATCACCTACACGAACAGCGCCCACAACAGGAAAAACAGCAAACAATACCGAGAAAACGAGAAATAGGAAAGTATCCGAAGTGAACAAGGTGAAGTGAACCAGTTGGAGAGAACCGCGAAATTGCACATGCCCGAACGTCGTTTTGTACTGACAACAGCAGACGATATATATATATATATATATATATATATATATATATATATATATATATATATATGTACGCTTCACAAAATCAGTATATAAAATAAATTTAATATTGCGTCCCACAAAAGCAGAAGTACCACAACATCTATTCCGAACCTGTCAGTGGTATGGAGATGTACAAAATGCACGAGGATGGAACAAGCTTTGCTAAAATTTATTTATTGTAAATGCAAAAGGAATATAGGAGCCTGTGGATACAGAAGGGTTGGATTACAGTGCGCCGTTATTTGTACGAATTGCAACAGTACCTTTCGTCAGTTCTACTACAAGATAGCGATAGAGAGGAAGAAACGGAGACTGTTCTCGTGCAAACGTAAGGCGAAATCTAGAAACAAGGGACAAGGACTAACTGATAATCCTGTCGTAGATAACCAGGCAGCAATTTCTATCTGTGACGTTTTGCTCGGAGCTGAAGACGATAAACTCGGTCGACCTAGGATAGCCAAACGAAGAGAATGCGCTAAACTTCGTAAGATTGCATTATATGTAGATTGGGCCTACTGGGATACCAAAAGAAACGCGCCACTTACTCTGTAACACCCTTTTTGATGCAGAAGTATTATTTTCAAATTTTTGCCCTTAATTATTTGATTTTTAATCTACAGGGGTTCCTATTTTCACGACAACGGTGTATGTTTGGTTGCCTACTAGCATATAAAATTTACACAGTAAATGTTATTAAATATATTAAGGAACCCTAACAAAATGTATATATATATATATATATATATATATATATATATATATATATATATATATATATATATAACAAGTAGTAATAATAAAATAAAATAAAACAATTCCTTAACCAACTTTGAAACGGTATTTTAATAAATTAAAATAACTCGGTGGCCTGTTTGAATTTCACGGTAGTTCTCAGCTAGGCCTGGAATCGGTGTAAATAGTATGCTAAAACATATTTTTGTTATTAGCACTTGGTGGTCCACCGACATTTGAGCTATTACTGATTAAAATGGTGAAAAAGGAATGATTAGTGTTGGGTGTCTTAATTGTAAGTGTAAAACTAGATGGACAACGGATTTTGGAAAACTTGCTACAATTTTACTCTAGGTAAAAGGTTGTTATTTCTGAAATTATAAGCTAATGAATAGTTGGGTAATTAAAAGCAGAGTGGTTGAAGCACTTAGATATCGAGTATTTAGTAATTATTTGAATATTTTCGGTCAGGGTTAAGTGAAATACATGCCACAGAAGATCAGGTTAGTGTTACGATCTTCTCATATGTCAAAGCATAAGAAATATTTGTATGTAAACAGATGATCGAATTTATGGAAAGTTAGAAATTTTAAAAGAAAGATGGAACGGTGTAATCCAATGTATGGTATAAAGGATAATTAATATAAAATGGAATTCGTATAATTGTGTCCGGAACTTAAAGAAGCGTAATCCAATTACACTGGGAGAAATAAAATGACGTGATTTACTAGGGGTTAACGTATTTAAATGAAAGGCAGAAGTAATGAATTGTGATAGATAACTAAATGAATTATTGAATGTACTAAATGAAATAAAATGATGTGATTAAATGAAAGTATGAATTATGCTGGTGTATGAAAATTAAATAGCAATGCAACGGAATTTTAATTAGTTTAACCTTTCGCTCAATGGGTAACATATGTCCCATGAATGTTCCAAAAATCCCAGAGACCAAGTCTGCAATATAATTTAGGTATACCGTTGTCCCACTGGTAATCGTCTATAAGTGCAGCAAATCACCATAAAGTTTTCCGCATAAATAGGAGTCATAACTTGTTTATGTGCCTGCAAGTGTCACGTTTTGGCCCTTTCTTGCGATTTTTGAGTGTTTTGTAGTTGTGTGAGAAATATAAGCGGTATAACATGACGGGGTAAGTTTGTAAATGTGTAGTTTACAATATAAGATTGTTTTTCCCACCGAATAACTACAAAATATTATTTTGTTTACATGTGGGACATATTAGTCCCAGTGGTATTCCTAAATGAGATATAGATGTCCCACTGGTATTCATTATTCAAAGTGGAAAATTCTTTCAGATTAAACCTTTCTTACGTGACTTGCAGTCTATTGCTGAGCACATATTTGATTCAGAGAGTGAACAGGAGAAACCGTTTCAAGACAGCGGCTCAGAATATGTTCATCATCTGATGAAGAAAATACAAAAACGAAACCCGCAAACAAAAACCAGCAAATACCAGAGAATAAAGAAAACCCAAACAAGCGTAAATTTCACGAAGCCTTTAGTGCTCATTCGGAATCAGAATTGTCTTCCACTGAATCTGATTTGGAAGATGAAGCTGAAAGCACTACGGTACAAGTTTCGGTTCAAAAATTTAGATGAATGGGTCCAAATCAATGAAACATTCATACCTAGAAGCAATTCCAACTACAAGGCGGTGTAATATTTTGATTGACATAGATCGATCCGCATCCCCACTTGATGTCTTTTTGAAAATTTTTCCAAAAGTCTATTTATGTAGTTTCTGATGAAACCAACGAACGACTGGGCATATTGATGGAACAGAAAAACTCTCAATTTCCTTGCAGACCAGTAGTAATACTACTGTACTTCTGATCCACTTTTGTCACTAGATTTGTCACCAGATCTAGAAAAGTCACCAGAAAAGTCACTAGATTTCTAGGTTGGTAACATTGCCTATTTGAAGGGTGCTAAGTGAAGGCCACGTTGTTGGTAACGGTCCCTGCTAAGGCCACGTGTTAGGTTGGTAACCCTGCTAAGTCAAGGTCAAAGGTAAAAAGTTGCAAGGTAATCAAAATAGTATTCAAGGTCGAAGACTTACGGTGGTGTCATATTTCTTATAGTATGCCGATCCTGGACCAGTTCAAGGTCACCCATGTAAATCTTATGGGATTTATTTCAAGGTCAGTGAGTTTTCTCGTTATGCCAGAACGCGCTCCACGCATGTTTTTGGCGGGGATTTAAATTTTGTAGTCACTCGCCCTCTGGTGGTGAAATCAGAAGCTTTTGGAGCTCAAGGTCGAACTTTAAGCGGGAGATTTAAAATGTAGTTGGTCAAGGTCAAAGCTAAAATAGAAGTTGCAAGGTAATCATAAATCAAAAATAGTTTTGAAGGTTATTGACTTACGGTGGTGTCATATTTCTTAGAAATATAAGGTCAAGGTGAAAAGCTAAAATAGAAGTTGCAAGGTAATCATTCTTATAAATCTAAAAAGTTTTTGAGTAAGTTAGCAGTTTTGAAAGGATGCATGTTTATAATAAAAGGCTTCTCCGGGATTGCATTATTCAGTAAACTTTTATTGCTAGAGATGGTGAAAGTAATAAGAATGATAAGAAGAAAAAGAATTATTAAGTATTGACGAGAGGAAGAAAAGACTCGAGGTGTTAATTAAGGAAATAAAAAAATTGAGGATAGATTTAGAGCTGTATGAGGTAAAAAAGAAAATGATGCAACTTCGAGTGAATGTGCCATGAAATAAAGGTGCTTTAGTAAATAAATAATTACAGTAGTGTATGTTATATTGCATAAGGAAAAGGCACTTCATTTGAAAAAAATAAAGTGTGTGTAGGCATAGAAGAAAGAAAAAAAGTGAAATTTAAAATGTTTCCATATGGTTTTAATTGAATTTGTATAGATATATAAATATATATATATATATATATATATATATATATATATATATATATATATATATATATATATATATATATATATATATATTAAACGAGTTTCTTATCATGATTTATTAAATTATCCAAATTATGTAGGAAGAAATGACCCATAAAACTTATATTACAAAGAAAGAAAGAAAAAGGTCAATAACATTATCCTGTTATATGAAATGTATGTCAGCATTTTTGTATGTGTCTATTTTAAAATAAATAAATACACTCTTTTTATAATATCAGATTAATTTTTAACTCAAAAATTTTGAATTTTTGTATATATGCTGAATAACTAACAGCGCAAAGGATAGCATTAAAATAAATTTAGAATATAAAAAATTTCAAAACAGTCTTGTGAATATAGTACATAAAGGTTGAAACTTGCGTACATTTATATTTATATTTATTTATAAATCAGTAGTCCTTTACCCAAAAATTCCAATTTTCGGCATGTAGACTAAACAAGCAAGAGCGCAAAAGATAGCACTCCAAAAATTCTCAAAACTAAAAGAATGTGAAAAAAAAAATTTCGATTATTAATGACAAAGTTTGTAGTTTTGATACGTAACTGAACGTTGTTAATTGCTTAATAAATCACAACTCGATAATCCTTCACCCAAAAATTCTGAAATTTCGTATACAGATCCAATAAATTAGAGCGCCAATGATAGCAGTTTCAAAAATTTCCCAAAACAAAAAAAAATGTGATAAAAAAATTTGGTTTACGAATTAGAGTAATACGAAATTGAACGTTGAAATGACACATAAAGCTTATATATTTATATTTATTTATAAATCACTAGTCCTTTACCCAAAATTCCAATTTTTGGCATGTAGACTAAACAAGTAAGAGCGCAATGAGAGCAATCCAAAAATTCTCAAAACTAAAAGAATGTGAAAAAAAATTTTCAAGTATTAATGACAAATTTTTAGTTTAGTATTACAGAAAAGTTGAAACTTGCACAAATGAATAATTCATAACACTTTAGTCCTTTACCCAAAAATTTTAATTTTTGGTATGTAAATAAACATGTAACAGCGCAAAAATAGGAGTCCTAGAAAAATGCGCTCTTAAAATTTAAATTTTCGCCTAATTCCGAGCAAAAAAATTTTTTCAGCGCAGTTGTGTTTTAGAAGTGGTAATCTATCATTTTACGTATAAATTTTTCGAAATATGAAAAATTACACTTAAATTAGCCAATTCCATTTGAAACAACAAAAAGCACTTAAAACACACCTTTTTGTACTTACGTAAGCTCAGAAGAAACATATGCATGCAATTTATCCATTTAATGTATCTAAATGCTCTTTAAATTACCCCAATTTTTGAAACAACACTTAAAACATGACTTGTAATTTTCGGTGCAGCGTTAATAATAATTATAGGATAATGAACGCAGTTATTTTGCTGTGAAAGCATTTAACAAGCATTCTATTTTTATATGTCATCAGTTTACATTACAACTTGAAACGGGATTTGAAAATGTATGTACATAATAGATACCATGCAATGTATTTTCATTATACTTCAGTGTTAATTAAGTGAAATTATGCTTTTTTTTTCCTAACATTGAAAGTTTTTATTCAAAAAATCTGTATATATAAGATATACCAATCATTTAAGAGCGCACATGGTAGCACTTTCAAATTTAAATTTAAAGGAACACATAAGAGATTCTATGCAATTTTGAACTCACTTAAATTTTATGCTGTACTAAAATGATAAATCAACATTAAACTTACTCATTTAAATTTTCTCTGTTTTATAATAAAATAAATCACATTTTATTTGTAAATACAAATATGTAGTAATTTGTTCTATTTATAACATTAAATCATAGCTTCATTTAAAGGGTAAATCAATCTTGATATATATATATATATATATATATATATATATATATATATAAAAACAAGTTATGTATGAATGTAATTTTAATGTAACTATAAATAAAAGAAATGTAGAATGATATGCAAAAGTGCAAGTTGTGTTGCATAAGTAATTGGTGTGCATCTTTTATTAAAAAAAATTTGAATGTCCGCACTATTTACACAAAAATTCGCGATATATAAAATCATATGTATATTTCCAATGATGTACTGCAATTGAATATCTTATTTTTATGCATTAAATTAATATTTTAGAGGTTATGTTTCAAATGAAAATTTTAACACTTCATCTTCTGTTCACTTATAACATCGGCTTAACTTTCTTTATATATGTGTTAATGAAAATAATAAAGTATAAAAAATTTTTATTGAAAAAAAAATCACAACACTACTTAGTACCTAATTATAAACTAACTTAAATGTCTAAACTATCCAATATTCTTAACGCATTTTGTGTATTTTAATGTTCTGTCGTGCAACTTGTAAGTTGTTGTTCGCTGCAGCCAACTCATTATTTAATCGCTCCACTTTTGACACTTCCGATTTTTCAGAATTAATGTATGTTGATAAAATGTTCTGCAACCACCTAACACTTTTTATTTTAAATTGCTGCAAGTCTGTAGGATCCTGAGATATTGCTTGTGATGGCGGTGGTGAACACACTGGTCGTATTAATTCTAAATTTTTTCCTCCGTATTGGAGGAGTGTAGTTGGCTGCGGTGGTGGTGGTAGTGAAGCTTCAATTCCTCCATATTGGAGGAGTGTAGGTGGCTGCAGTGGTGGTGGTGAAGCTACAACTGTGGTTGCGGGCGTGATGCTAGAAAATAATTGGTTTGGTTAATAATATATTTATTAAGGAAATCACCACACAAAAACAATACATTAAGCAAGGAATACTTACTTTTCAAAAAACCTTGCAAAGTCGTCGTCCTCTACATCACTGTCGCGTATAGAGATGATTGGTATTTCATTTTCACTTACAAGTGTCTCAACAACTTGTTTTGACCCCCACACTAATACATCTTGCAGTATGTTGGCTTTCTTCTTCTTATGTAGTGACAGTTTTGAGCGTTTGCTGTTTGATGCCATTTTGTCTGTATAGTATGTATGTATGTAACTACTGAATATTGAAATAAAGTTATTATGATTATATACATGTAAATTTGTTAACGTGTACAAAAAAAGTGGAAGTGGTTACTATTGAGCTGTGCAAGCAAAGGTGATGAATGCATCATAATCTAGACATGAAAAGGTATTTCATGCCATGTCAGCAATGTTAGGTTATTAGATATTACCAGTAAACGTCCACTAAAGATAATACTAAAGAAAGTGCAATATCTGCATCTTTCTGAACTGAAGCTCTTGGGAATACGCAATCTAAAGGCAATGAACTAAAGAGTGTGAAAGTATCAAATTTCATTTTCATATAAGTCGAGTTTTTGTATGCTGCATAAGGTCAAATACAAGTTATAACAAGTTTGTGATATTTAACCTTGAATTGGGGGAATTGGGGCAAGCGTTTTTTAGTCATCTTAATAATGACGGAATCAATGATGTTAGTTTTGCACATGCGGTTAATGTTTGGAACAAATTTCATATTAGATCGTTAGGGAGTACTCAGATTTGTATTTAAAACGGACGTTCTACTTTTAGCTGATATTTTCGAAAATTTTCGGTAAACTTGTTTAAGTACTTACAAATTTGATCCTCTGCACTATTGTACAGCCCCGGTTTAGCATTCGATGCTATGCTTAAAATTACACAAGTAAAGTTAGAACTATTTACTGATATTGATATGCTAATGTTTATTGAAAGAGGAATTAGGGTGGTGTGGCTCAATGTTCTAATCGGTATGCTAAAGCTAACAATAAGTACATGGGAAGAAAAATTTGATCCCACTTCCGAAAGTGTGTATTTAATGTACTACGACGTAAATAATTTATACTGAGCCACCATGTCAGAATTTCTACCATTTGGTGATTTTTCTTTTGTTGATAATTTTGAAACTTTAGATTCAATAAACCATCCGATGATTCGGAAATTGGCTATATACTCGAGTGTGATTTCGACTATCCCATAGAATTACATGAGAGTCACAGTGATCTACCATTGGCACCCGAACATATGGTTCCACCCGTACCTGATTCAAATTCTAAAATAAAAAAATTATTACTTACATTGTATCCAAAACGTAATTACGTAATTCATTACAGAAATTTGAAAGTATATTTAAAATATGGATTAAAGTTGGTAAAAGTGCATCGTATATTACGTTTTCAGCAATCACCATAGTTAAAAAAATATATCGATTTAAATACAACCATGCGTCAGCAATCTCAAAATGAATTTGACAAAATTTTTATAAGTTAATGATTAATAGTGTTTTTGGGGAGCTGATGGAGAATGTATGTAAATATAAGGATATACGTTTAATAACAAAATGGGATGGTCACTATGGTATTCATGCTTACATATCAAAACCAAATTTTCATAGTTGTACAATATTTAGCAATGATATGCTCATCATTCAAATGAACAAGCTGGAAGTATATCTAAATAAACCCATATATGCAGGCTTCAGTGTTTTAGACGTTTCAAAAACTTTTTATACAATTTTCATTATGGTTACATCCTACCTAAGTTTCCAAATAATTCCAAGCTCTTGTACACAGATACAGATAGCCTTATATACACATTTTCGGTTCCTGATATCTATGAGTACATTAAAGAAGACATTGATAAATTCGATACATCTGACTATAGTCCTGAAAATATCTTCGGAATTTGTAGGACTTCGTGCAAAAATGTATGCTTACACTGTTGATAAAAAAGTTGTAAAAAAAATCAAAGGGTTCTACCCATGCAAGCATCAAACAGATCACGATAAATAATCATAAAATATTTGATAAGGTCAAAGAGACATAATGGTTTACAATAAACAAATAAAAAATTATCCTTCATGATAAACGATTGGTAAATTTCAATTTAAGATATAAATTGGGGATTTAATTTACTTTTTGTTTCAGAAAAAAAAAATTATACGTTAAAATAAACTGCTAGAACTATGGATTGATAAATTAAAAAGTATGAAGGTTTTTGGAAGTGTTTGAAATTTGTATTGATATACTAAACATATTATTATTCCTGATATTTTTAATGGTGTCTATAAATTCAAATGGCAAATGAAGTTATTATTAAACATTATTTGATAAAAAAAATTAAATTGGACAATAGCATTAAAAGTTTTACAAAATTGTGCTTAATGGTTCAATTCATTAATTTTAAGAAGTTGATAAAATCTTAATGGTTGAATTTACTTGGAAGTAGCTTAAAATGTATGTTACAATTTATTATGGGGATGAGATTCAACAAATGTTAAATTATTAAAAATTAATTTGTTATAAAGATAATTATTTATTATAACTAATGTTTAAAAACAGATATTATGCTAATTAAAATGTTTCAATTTTTGATTGAAATATTATTGCAAAACATTAATATAAGTTTCAACCATGGGAAAACGAGGAACATCACAAAATTTATTCTGGATATGCCTCTAAAGGTGAAACAAATTAAATTCCTGTTGGGTAGGTGTGGGCCAATTCAATGGCCAATAAAGTATTATTAAGACATTATTTATAAAAATAAATTTTAAAATAAATTAAATTTAAAAATAAAATACTATTATTTTTGGTTGTTTTATTTATTAAGGTACTCCTTTTAAAATATTATAACAATTAAGTTTGTTTCACAAAGTACAGGTTAAATGTTATAAAACAATATATCCTTATTGACCAGATTTTATCCAATCCCCAATTTTCAATAATTATTATTTTGGGCAACACTTTTTCACAGAAAACGGGAACTTTTTTTTAATTATGTTATAAAACCCTCCCATAAGGTTTCCCATTCTTCCGCTGAGGGTGGGGTTGTAATGGAACCAAATTTAAATGTTATAGACCTTTGGTTCCTTTAGGAAAATATTTTTAAATTTAATTGTATATTAAAAATATCATTTTGTTTTTTTATTTATTAAGCCTCACTTTTATATTAAACATTTTCTTTTCAAAGTTCAGTTAATTGTTATAACCATATTATGGATCAATTTATCAATCCATTTTTATTTACCTTGAGGCGAAGACTTTATAGACACCTTTTGGTTCTGATAAACTTCAGCAATTCAGCCTTCGTGTATGGTAAGTAATGATTACTCCATAACGATGTTATTTAGAAAATATTTAAATTCTTTTCCACTTGTCCAAATTGGATTTCCACCTTTTTAAGTTGTTGCTGGCCTTGGTAACTTCTTGCCTTTTTCTTTTAATTTTATCCATAAGTATTTCAAAAACATGATACCCTAATAATACTTATAACCCTTTTTTGTTTGGATAGGTTAAATTTCAGCTTCTGCTTGAAAGATATCAAAACCTCATTATTGTTGCCCTTTAAAATTTTTCAGCATTTGTGCAATTGTTAGGTTTGTTTGGAAGATGTTAATTTATCCACTTTCTTTAATTAGTAGTTTTCCTAGCCTAATAACGTTGGCGTTTCCTTTAAAGTGTTCCGAATGCTTGTAAACAGAAATCAAGGTATCCTTTATTTATAGCATCACCATCTTCCAGGGTCAGCCAACTGTGTCAAACGATTTCCATCCAAATCAAACCTTGTTGATACATAATATTGCCTAGTGATGACATCTTGAGGATCTATGGGATTGGCCACATTGGAGTCTCTTATTCTCAATATGAAATTGATTAGCATCAATCTGTTTAAACTGAGGGCTAGTTTCTTAATTGATACTGGACATATGAACGTCCAAATTTGTCAAGGGCATTTTAGTTGTGACATGTCGACATCAATGCATTCTCATTTATATTGTTTAAAAGCGGTTGTTCGGTTTTCAATGTATCCATCTTCATATAGTTCTTCTACAATTGATATTATGTCATTTACAACACCTGTGTTTCCCAATTTTTCTGCCCACAATACTTCCAGATCACGAATTAGTTCATGTATATCATTCCAATATTTATATTCAATGGGTCTGTTTGTTAATTCCTTAAAAACATAGCTCCACCTCCCCTTGGTTGTGGTGGGTGATGATGACAAAAGGGTTTGATTATTTGTGTATACTTTTGCTGCGGCTTCCTCGAATCTGTGCACTTACGTCATAATCACGCCTTACTACATTCGTAGCCTCTAAAATAGTTCTATAATTTTTTCTATCTGCTGACTTTACTAGACTTAAGTCAGGTTCATTCATAATAAGCAGATCATATAATCCAGGAGTCCCTTTATACGTGACACCTTTAATAATTATATCGTCTCCTTTAATTGTGATGGGTGTATTACCAATTGTCCATTTATCAGTTTTGGTATCATAGTGGACTCCATACGTATGATCAATATCACCTTCAGCATTCTTTAAAATACGTTCAACATATATACGTGGCAATTCATTGTACTGCTCGAGAAATTCTTCTGAGATGGGTTCATTATGGGAATCATCTGCGATACTAGACAGTTCTTCTTCCTCCCCAGTATTAATCTCTCCCATGACGGATGTTTCTAAGAAAGATGGAAGACTTGGGGGAGGATTTCTTTGAAAAAACGGAAGCTGAGCTAGTGGACTAGTAGCACCCTTACTTGAATCACCTAATGGAGTGAGACCTGGGGTCCGTTGAACTTGAGCTAGCGGACTAGTGGGGATAGTAGCATGCTTCCTTGGAAATATGAATACGGGTAGTTTTTTGGGTTTAACATCAATGACCTCCTCCTTTTTAGGTGTTTTTTTATCGATTTTATTTACTATTTCAGTTAGAGGTTCTATTAAAGGCTTATAAGTACTTTCGAATGTTCTTTCATTATCACTACGAGCAGTCTTAATACTGTTATACTTCTGCCGTATTATTCTACGAGCCTGAATAATTTTTCTTTAATATCCTCTCCTTGTTGTCCATTGCGACAAACAGGTACCGGTTCACCTTGAACAGGTAGCTGTTTACACTAAACAGATAGCTGTTAATACCTAAACAGATCAGTTACTACTAAACTACTGAATGCGGTTTAAGGTATTATATATATTCGCCTTATATACCAAAACGGATTTAATGAACAGGTATCCGTTTACCATGAACAGGTAGCTTTGCGACAAACAGGTACCGGTTCACCTTGAACAGGTAGCTGTTTACACTAAACAGATCAGTTACTACTGAAACCAGTTTAAGGTATTATATATTCATCAAATCCTTTCCTATAGCGACCATTATTAACTTCAGCATCCTTGTTTATGACCATGAAACCAAACGGATCTACCCAACACTTTGAACACATGTCCCGAAACAATTTCATGCTTATGGTGGGACTTATATGATCCTCATACGCATGTTTTAAGTTTAATTCATCTTGCTCAAATAATATAATTAGATTCGCATTATCACGAATTAATTGCTTTGGAATTTTACTGTAAGTTTGACCCAAATAGAAACAGTCAATATCGTTATGCCTACCCATAGAAAAATATGCCCTTATATTATTTTGCTTTTCACAAGCGATATCATCGAAGATAAAAATAGAGTTTGATTTTGCACAATTAGGCTCAATCACATCTTGATTGTCGCTGAAGGTAAAGTAACCTTCATTGGAAGTAAGATTTCCTGTAAAAGTTTGTACTTGTTTTGATTCAGTGACTTAGAGTATACGTATACATGTTTAAATTTCAAACCATTTTTCAGTAAGCAGACTGATCATTGCGTTTGTTTTACCACAATTGGAGGGACCACATATAAACCACGTATACTACTAGGAAGTAAATCACCATGTTTTAAGTAATAGACTTTTCATCAAAGTCATGATTTTGAATTGGGAGTTTTTGTTTCTGAGCAACTACTTTCATCTTTGATGGATGAAATAAAACTAAACGAATAATTACAACATCTTTATTTATATATTAGACTATATTACAATAATAATTATAATTTTTCACTTCTCCGGTGAGTGGACTGTACTGCAATAGCATCATGGAGAATAAGACCATATACAACGATTCCATTATCGAAAGGTGTTAGAGATTCCATTTCCAATTTGATGTCCACTGTTGAGTTTTTAAGGATTCATTTTGTTTAGAGCAGTTCATTACAAATACTGGACATGATTTGAATTCGGAATAGTTGAATAATGCCATCACCTTCACCATAGTAATCACATCGAAATTTCAAAAATTGCGATAGGCAGGTATGTATTTTAGCACTGAAGTTCAAATGCATTGCTTCATATGGATAATACTCAGAATTCAGATGTACTTTAAGATTTCTGATGTTAATGTGATCAAAATTTCCGGCCCTTGCTGACCTTGTATACCTTTTACCTTGTTGGAATGCAACAATTATCCAACGTGGTTTTTCCAGTTGCGTGGATGTTTTATTGGCCATATGTCTGAGGTTGTTGTTTTAAAGCAGGCAATTCATACAACTCCATTGTCGAAATGGAACAGTAATAATAGAATTTTATTGATTCCTTGAAACAAGTTAAGTTTCGCAGCATCACTAAGTGTTAAGTGCGGTACTTTCCATTGAATTTTATTTAAGGTTATTGGGCATCAACTTCACCATAGTAACAGTTTGTATCGCTTCTAGATCGAATTAAAGCCAACTCTTGGCGCATATTCCATTACCTGACGATAATCCTCCATTATTCCAAATATGTGGTTCAATGGTATGCATACTGTAAAAGATTTTTCCATTTTGCTCATCGAATTCTACTTGTAATGGTTCTTCATTCTTTGGTGACCATCCTAAATGACTTAGTGCTTTGCTTTTTTGCCGTATAAGAAATATATCCCTTAAGCGTAAGATTTGGGTTTTAAAACATCCACTCTCTGACCACCTAACTCATAACGAATTTCTTCGAAAAGAAAGTTCGGGAAATTGGTTGCTGCATGCTTTTCTTTCATCTTCTTTTTGAGCTCAAGTTTACCTTCTATGTACAGAAAACTATCATAAGTAGCCGTAATTAGATCTTGACTTTGAATTAAGATTCGTATTTCTTCGGAAGGTCCATATTTAGAAGATCCATATGGAAGATAAGTGTGAATATCTGATTTAATTATAGTTATCAAAATGTACGTTTTGAAAGACGTTTAACGATTCTGCCATTGTGGTTGAGAACTTTTAAACCAATTGACGTTAAAAAGTATTTCTCTGCAGATGTTAACCGCAATGAGAGTTGATGACTAATTAATGACTTACTGTAGGGATGATGTCTTTTATATGAGTTTTTGAAAGATGGAATTGGTCCTGGATTAATTCTCAGACCCATGTTTTTTTAGTTCTAAGCGTACAGTGAATGGTTCACTTTCACCAAAGTCTATTAATTCACCCTTTTGATTAGTCAAATTAATTGTTATATTACTAATAATGTTAGTGTTTACTTCTAAATATTGAGTATTGCTTGGAGTTTTATCTAGACGATAACCTGGAGGAACTGAAACATCAATCTCATATAATACTTTAGCAGGTTTCCCGTTTCGATAAGATCCCTTTATAATGTTGCACTCTACGTGTAGATTAGTGTGTCTAAGTATTTGGATGTCTAACGCAGATGTATGTAAAATATTTGGTTCTAATATTTTAGACTCAAACCCTAGCATGCGCCCAATACAATTTTCTTTAGTAAAATCAATCTCAAATGAACTGTTTATCTCACATTTAAGTGTATTGTTGTTTGCTCTAATGCTAAACTTTTCTGTGGGTATTTTAGATTTTAGATAATCGTTAATTTCATCTAACTCATATGCACCGTGTGGAATATTAATCACTTGCAAATGAGATGGATTTGTTCTAAAATAAAATCTATCGTTGCCTGCATAAATGTTTCTAATCCTGTTGCAGCCGTAAAATCCAACCAATCCAATAACGTATTTTTCCCCAAATCTAGCTCTATCGGTGGATAGAAGTTTGTAGCTGTGTTACCAACACCTTCTAAACTGAATGTTATTGACATAACTGAGAAAATTTGATGTTGTGCTGATTATTTATATAAAAATTGTAGGCATAGGTGTCCGCAAATAATTGTATTAAACTCTTGATCTTGGTTGTAATTATAATATATTTTACATCCCCGAAAGTAGTTAATCACTTCGTTTGGTGGTCGAATATTACCGAAACTATCGTAATACCATACCTTTTACCACGCTTTTGTAGCAAACCCAATGGGTACCTGGTCCTCTTTGGCTATCTAAGTTAATAATTCCAGATTTTTTTCCGTGGCAATTTAGGTATGCTATCTCTCATAAAATATCCCTAAAGTACGGTACGTTTTTGGTGTATTTCTTTAAATCAGTATCCGTTAACGGTCTTTCGGGTAATCTATTCAGTTTTTTGGAAACGGTTTTAAGTATAATGCACCACCACCAGATTTGTTTGGTTTTAGATATAGTACACCGCCTTTCTTATTCATGGAGCCTATAGCGACCGATTCCATCATGCGATTATGGCGCGATGTCTCTTCCTGCAATTTTTAGCATTTTAGCGTCATTGACTGCTTTAGCAATTCCTGATGCACCGCCAGCTAAAGCACCGATTGCTGATAATCCTGCGAATAACGGAATAAGAAATGGTACAATTGTGTATTGTTATTTAGATTATCTAGGTTTGCGTTTTGTCGGCGTTGAACGTGAGTAGATTATTCCTTCCCGATTCAAGGACACGTTCTAAGTCACTGTTGATCGAGGCTGCCATTTTACCTTAACGTCCTGTCTAGACTTATTGTTGTGAGAAAACAGAAGAACTACAATGTAGAGTGCTGTCATCCGCAAAGCAATGGATTAGTTGTTGAGGAAATGAGGTCATTTATGTACAGCAGGAAATGTGGAAGTTATCACTGATCCTTGGGGTACTCCCGCGTTAATAGTAGTTTCTTTCGAAAAGAAGCAATCGACGACAACGCATATACGTCTTTTGTCAAGAAAGCTTGATATCCAATTGATGAGCGTATCGGATAAGCGGAACGAAGTGAACTGTAAGCAATTGTGCCAGACCTGGTCCAAAGATTTTGAAATATCTAAAGCTATTACGATTGTTTCACCGAACCTCTCTAATGTGTTATTCCAAAGTTGGGTGACATATGAAAGAAGATCACCCGTTGAACGACTTTGTCTGAACCTATGCTGGTGGTCGTTTAAGAGTTTATTGGGCTTGAAGAACGAAAGTAGTTGGTGGTTTATGGCTCTCACCATGATTTTCGACAGAATGGAAGTGATAGCTATTGGTCGATAGTTTGAGGGATCGGTTTTGTCGCCCTTTAGGAATAGGCTGGACATTCGCCAACTTCAACGATGAGAGAAACTCACCAGATGACATGGAGATCGAAAAGAGTTTGGACAATACAGGTACTAGCTCGGGGTAGCATTTTTGAAGGACGATAGCTGGGATACCGTCAGGGTCCGTCGCCTTGTTTGGGTCAAGTTTAATAATTGATTGATTGAATAATTGATTCTAGGAACTTGTAACTAAAGTGGAATGGTTTAATAGCGTATGGGGTAGATTTGGGCGACGGCACAGTTTTACCAGACTCATTGAGACGTGAATTTGATGCAAAGTAATCGACAAAGAGGTTGGATTTTTCAGCAGGATCAGCTACTACAGCTCCGTCGCGAGACGCCATGGGAGTAAAGGAAGATGTACTAAAGTTTTTACTGATGATTTTAGCTAATGACCAAAATTTACAACCACCCAAAGGACATGAGACTAATTCTTTGCATTTACGTTCTTCAAACATCTTTTGGCCTTGGTGATGATGCTTTTGCAATTATTCCTTGCGGCAATATAGCTGGCGTGATTTTCTATAGATTTATTTGATTTCCATTTGATATAGAGTTTATGCTTTTGTGATCATTCATCAGTGCAAGTCCTATTAAAGAGGGGTTGGGAACGGGCATGACCTACACGATTATGTTTTTGGGAATGTATAACTCCATACCCATCAGGATAACTTCAGTTATTGAAAGAGCAATTTTTGAAGAGGAGGGCCATTTAAAGTATTACTCACGCCAGAAGGTTGCAAAAAATCTCTGATTGATCAAGTGGGGAAAGGACTCTTGTTTTATAAGTAGGTTAGTTGTAAGGAATAGGTCCAGAAGTTGTGGAGGATGGTTAGAGTTGTCAGGATTTTGGTTGGTTCGGAAATAATTTAAGTGAGATCACAGGATACAGCAAATGCTTCTGCTTTATGACCTACGGATGAAAAAAGAAGTCAATTGAATTGTGTGCATTAAAATCTCACTAAATTGAAATATCGCAAGATGGAAACTGTGATAAGAGGTAGTCTATTTTCAGACTAAGATAATCAAAAGATCTGGGAAGTTATTATCGTTGGGAGACCTATACAACCAGCAGTAGAATTTCACAAATTGGGGCCAAGAATGTTTTAATCGCGTCAAATTTATTGTTTTGCAAAGTGGACATCCTCTTACAACCTACGTTATCCTTGGTATACGCACATACTCCGGATTTAAGGCGAGTGGAGGTTGTATCTTGGAAATTGCAGGTCAGGCGAATCAGGCTTGTGTTTCTGATAGAAACTGAATGTCCGGTTGCACTTATTCAAGGTGTTGGTGAACAGTAGTTAGATTCGACCTGATACCACGTCTGTTGCAGCAATGAATCCGGATGTGGGTACTTTCGATGACCAAGGTTGCTTGAGTCCTGCGCTCCCGGGCATCCGAATGTGGCCGAATTTTATTCCTGGCAGATCTTGTTCTTCTTAGTCTTGATTTTGGCATTGACGAATTTTGCCCCCCTCCAGAATCCTTGGGACGGATCGACGAATCAATATGAGAATGTGGGCTCCCTACTCACCTGGGGTATAGCACCTGTTGTAGAACTCGTCATTTTAAGGGTTTAGTTAAAACGCCACGCTTGGCAAGTGCGTGTTGGCGAGTACATAAAGAATAAAGGAGAAAGTGGCGGCAGCCCTTACCGAGCTCAGAAAATTGGAGCACTAATATTAAGGAGCCCATGGTAAAGGTGGTGGTATTGCACCGGACGGCATGGGGTATACATGCCTTCCACCTATGAAGTTGTAGAATTCTAGAGCTGAAAAGGAAGCATTAATTAATTACTTTTTTTGTAAGTTTGCTGAATAAAGTAATCGTACTTAAAACAAAGCAGGATATTCATTAACCAAATCTAATTAAAAGGATCGTGCATAAGTTATATAGTACCCCAATCTGCTTATGATTAGTTTCGTGTGTTGACAGCATTAAGATTGAAGTACGTTGTTTACTTTGGTTTACCATTTAGGTTGCAACTGGCATATTATTGCTATTTCAAACCAATCAAATCTGTTTACTATTGTTGCGAAACTTAGCTTTTCTCAATTCTTGTTGTATTTTAATTATTAAACCTATCAATTGAGTGGCGTTCGATGACCGTGGTGCACTTTGCCTTTTGTAATATAACAATCAAACACTCCCAATTTTCTATTTGTTATAAACCCTCACGTTCCAGCCACCCAGACCGCTAAATACTTGGTATCCCTTTCATTACCAATTTATTTTTTGTTCGTTTTGATATTTTCTTTACCATTATTTATTTGTGGAATATACAGAGTAGAATAAACGCAATTAAAAAATATATCATTAGGGGTAGAGGGAGGGTGGTGGGACATATGTGTCCCTCTGATATGAGTAATGGGATAAATAAGTCCCACCGGTTTTCATTTAAGTATGAAGCAATAACGTGGAAACAAGGAAAATTTATTTTGTAAGTGTATTTACATTTACTCTTATTTATAATTTTGACCTAAACGTTCTTATGAGTGAAACGAAGCAAAGCAGTTCTTACATAACGGCAAATCACAAGCAATACACATAGTTTTGGTTCTCGTTTTTTTTCCTCTTAGTACAATTATGGCGCCTTCTTTGTGTGGCCCTCGATAGGTAAATGGTCACCTTTGTTTAGAAGTCTTGATGTAGAAGAAGGTCTACCATATTGTCTTCTACGCACAACCTTTGCATGATCCTCCCATATGAAATTAGACTTTCGGCAAATGGAACAAGGAAATCTAAAAAGCCATTTTCTTCTTTCTCCGGTTTGAAGCTCTTTGTATACAATCCAGGAATTTACAGCAGCTGTCATGAGTAGTCTATAAAATACCCGCTTCCACCATTTGGTTGTTTTTCTGTCCATATCATATAAACGAACGAGTTGATCGGATAAATCAACGCCTCCCCGTAAACTTATTGTAGAAAGCTACCATTTCTGGGCAAGGAATTTATAC
Organism: Vesta saturnalis; assembly: GCA_036346205.1. Classification (NCBI taxonomy): domain Eukaryota; kingdom Metazoa; phylum Arthropoda; class Insecta; order Coleoptera; family Lampyridae; genus Vesta; species Vesta saturnalis. The sequence continues at coordinate 12,365,486 of JARFJB010002087.1, read as the reverse complement.
CTTATTTCCATCTTTTCCAGTTCTATCGGCTACGGTCATTTTGCCACATGACAGTTAGATAACAAGCTAACACCTTTACTGTCTTTCCAGGAAACAGGACAGCTACCTTGCTGATTACCCAAAATTGTGCGTCACCTCTCGCGCTTTTATTTACTTCAAATTTGGGCATGCTTTTCCTAGTTGCTATAGCAGTTCCAACTACTGCAAACGGAAGCTGATTTATAAGTTTTATTGAGGTGAAGAATCTATCAAAGCATGCTAATATTAGTCTCTCTAATTGAGCTGGCAAGCTGCAATACTACATGTTCCCCGAGAGTGATATCTTTATCCCTTCGGTCATCTTTGCCGAAGTATATTTTGATATCGTATGTATATCCACTATTTGAATCACATCTTACCCACAGTTTTATGCCTCTCTTTATCGGTTTTAGAGGAAGATATTGCTTCAAGGAACTGCGACCTTTGAATTTGGCCATGGCCTCATCAATACTTTGATGTGTACTATCACTTCTTCCTCGATTGAAAGGACTTCTTCTAGGTAATAAGTTTTAGAGGCGCCCTCGGGTTTTGCGGCCCATTGAAGTACATTTTGGACGACAGCAGCTGGAATCGATTTTTGGATATTGCGTGTTTGATCATTTTGTTGCCCAAGGAAGAGTGGGTAGACCAATAGTGATGGATTGCTGGGACTTTATTATATGACATAACAAAATAATATCCGATTACGATCATAATTTCGTACGGGTCTGAGTAGTACTGTACTTGATCCACTTTTGTCACTAGATTTGTCACCAGATCTAGAAAAGTCACCAGAAAAGTCACTAGATTTCTAGGTTGGTAACATTGCCTACTATTCCTGTCCCACTTTTGTCACTAGATTTGTCACCAGATCTAGAAAAAGTCACCAGAAAAGTCACTAGATTTCTAGGTTGGTAACATTGCCTATTTGAAGGGGTGCTAAGTGAAGGCCACGTTGTTGGTAACGGTCCCTGCTAAGGCCACGTGTTAGGTTGGTAACCCTGCTAAGTCAAGGTCAAAGGTAAAAGTTGCAAGGTAATCAAAATAGTATTCAAGGTCGAAGACTTACGGTGGTGTCATATTTCTTATAGTATGCCGATCCTGGACCAGTTCAAGGTCACCCATGTAAATCTTATGGGGATTTATTTCAAGGTCGAGTGAGTTTTCTCGTTATGCCAGAACGCGCTCCACGCATGTTTTGGCGGGGATTTAAATTTTGTAGTCACTCGCCCTCTGGTGGTGAACAGGAGCTCAAGGTCGAACTTTAAGCGGGAGATTTAAAATGTAGTTGGTCAAGGTCAAAGCTAAAAATAGAAGTTGCAAGGTAATCATAAATCAAAAATAGTTTTGAAGGTTATTGACTTACGGTGGTGTCATATTTCTTAGAAATATAAGGTCAAGGTGAAAAGCTAAAAATAGAAGTTGCAAGGTAATCATAAATCTAAAATAGTTTTCAAGGTCAAAGGTTATTGACCTACGCTGGTGTCATATTTCTTAGAAATATAAAAGGTGAAAAGCTAAAATAGAAATTGCAAGGTAATCATAAATCTAAGAATATAATTTTCAAGGTCAAACTTTTAGCGGGAAATATAAACTTTTGGAGCTGATCATCATCATATTATATTTCTAGTCAAGGTCAAAAGTAGGTATTTAACAAGTTTAAGCATGTTGTAATATGTAGGACGCATATTTCTATATAAATTGCAGCGAGCTGTATGTTGAGATCAGTCTGCAGCACGTAATTGTTAAATATGGAATTAACAGGGTTAAATCAAAGCACCTATTGCAAACCCTTTAAAAAGAGCTCGATATATCGAGAAAGTATAAAGTAACGAATATGGATATAATTAATACTAAGTATGGTGAACGTATAGTGATAGAAACGGGTGATTTTAAATGTGTATTGCCGGAACGCTTTTATGTGTATTTCAAAAAAGAAGAAACACGAATTGAAGAATTTAAAACACTCCTAAACACGAAGGATGTGTTTATAAGTAGTTTGGGTGCAGTTGGCAAACAACAAACATAACATTTTCTTTTTAATAGTAGCACCCCACCATATGTAAAATGAGAGAGAATTCAGTGGTGGTGAAATTTATAAAGATATTGATGATGTTATAAATGCTAAGTATAATATTAATTCACATAACACTGTATGTTTAATGGAAATTTTGTATTATCGTCCTGCTTATCTAATGTATAGCATTTACTGAAAAGAAAATAACTATGATTTGTTTTTCTCAATTTAGGTATAAATACCCCTTCTATCCATCCATGTAAACAATGCTAGTTAAGAAGCGAAAGAGTGTAGGTGGTGGTGGTTTGGTGAATGGTCTAATCAATAAACTTCCGTTTTAATTGCATTTACCCGGTTACCAGTATTGTGGTCCTGGTACAAAGTTGGAAAACGACTCGCACGCGGTGACCTCGGTATTAATCAATTAGATGCTCAGTGCAAACTTCATGATATCAGTTACAGAGATTACCGAGATTTAGAAAGTAGACATAAATTTTGCAAAAAAGCTTGGGAGCGCTTTAAATCATTAGACGCAACGCTAGGTGAACGAACTGCAGCTTTAGCAGTCAGCACCATCATGAAAGCAAAGAGAAAATTGGGAATGGGGTGTAAACGTCGATCTAATATGAAGAAGAAGAAATGCAATGATGGAAATTTATTGCATTTACGAAAGACAATAGCTAAAAAATTAAACCTAACGGAAATTTCACAGACACAATAAAGTCAGCGCTTTCAACGGCAAAACGTGTGTGAAAAATTTAGGAGGAAAGAGAAACATTAAAGTTCCTAGAGTAATTCCCTACCTAAACAAGGAGGGTTTTACCATTTCTTATTCCGTTATTCGCAGGATTATCAGCAATCGGTGCTTTAGCTGGCGGTGCATCAGGAATTGCTAAAGCAGTCAATGATGCTAAAATGCTAAAAATTGCAGGAAGAGACATCGCGCCATAATCGCATGATGGAATCGGTCGCTATAGGCTCCATGAATAAGAAAGGCGGTGTACTATATCTAAAACCAAACAAATCTGGTGGTGGTGCATTATACTTAAAACCGTTTCCAAAAAACTGAATAGATTACCCGAAAGACCGTTAACGGATACTGATTTAAAGAAATACACCAAAAACGTACCGTACTTTAGGGATATTTTTATGAGAGATAGCATACCTAAATTGCCACGGAAAAATGAATCTGGAATTATTAACTTAGATAGCCAAAGAGGACCAGGTACCCATTGGGTTTGCTACAAAAGCGTGGTAAAAGGTATGGTATTACGATAGTTTCGGTAATATTCGACCACCAAACGAAGTGATTAACTACTTTCGGGGATGTAAAATATATTATAATTACAACCAAGATCAAGAGTTTAATACAATTATTTGCGGACACCTATGCCTACAATTTTTATATAAATAATCAGCACAACATCAAATTTTCTCAGTTATGTCAATAACATTCAGTTTAGAAGGTGTTGGTAACACAGCTAGCTACAACTTCTATCCACCGATAGAGCTAGATTTGGGGAAGAAATACGTTATTGGATTGGTTGGATTTTACGGCTGCAACAGCATTAGAAACATTTATGCAGGCAACGATAGATTTTATTTTAGAACAAATCCATCTCATTTGCAAGTGATTAATATTCCACACGGTGCATATGAGTTAGATGAAATTAACGATTATCTAAAATCTAAAATACCCACAGAAAAGTTTAGCATTAGAGCAAACAACAATACACTTAAATGTGAGATAAACAGTTCATTTGAGATTGATTTTACTAAAGAAAATTGTATTGGGCGCATGCTAGGGTTTGAGTCTAAAATATTAGAACCAAATATTTTACATACATCTGCGTTAGACATCCAAATACTTAGACACACTAATCTACACGTAGAGTGCAACATTATAAAGGGATCTTATCGAAACGGGAAACCTGCTAAAGTATTATATGAGATTGATGTTTCAGTTCCTCCAGGTTATCGTCTAGATAAAACTCCAAGCAATACTCAATATTTAGAAGTAAACACTAACATTATTAGTAATATAACAATTAATTTGACTAATCAAAAGGGTGAATTAATAGACTTTGGTGAAAGTGAACCATTCACTGTACGCTTAGAACTAAAAAACATGGGTCTGAGAATTAATCCAGGACCAATTCCATCTTTCAAAACTCATATAAAAGACATCATCCCTACAGTAAGTCATTCATTAGTCATCAACCTCATTGCGGTTAACATCTGCAGAGAAATACTTTTTAACGTCAATTGGTTTAAAAGTTCTCAACCACAATGGCAGAATCGTTAAACGTCTTTCAAAACGTACATTTTGATGATACTATAATTAAATCAGATATTCACACTTATCTTCCATATGGATCTTCTAAATATGGACCTTCCGAAGAAATACGAATCTTAATTCAAAGTCAAGATCTAATTACGGCTACTTATGATAGTTTTCTGTACATAGAAGGTAAACTTGAGCTCAAAAAAGAAGATGAAAGAAAAGCATGCAGCTTAACCAACAATTTCCCGAACTTTCTTTTCGAAGAAATTCGTTATGAGTTAGGTGGTCAGAGAGTGGATGTTTGTAGAAACCCAGGAATAACATCTACGCTTAAGGGATATATTTCTTATACGGCAAGCAAAAGCAAAGCACTAAGTCATTTAGGATGGTCACCAAAGAATGAAGAACCATTACAAGTAGAATTCGATGAGCAAAATGGAGAAAATCTTTTACAGTATGCATACCATTGAACCACATATTTGGAATAATGGAGGATTATCGTCAGGTAATCGTGAATATGCGCCAAGAGTTATTTTAATTCGATCTAGAAGCGATACAAACTGTTACTATGGTGAAGTTGATGCCGCAATAACCTTAAATAAAATTCAATGGAAAGTACCGCACTTAACACTTAGTGATGCTGCGAAACTTAACTTGTTTCAAGGAATCAATAAAAATTCTATTATTACTGTTCCATTTCGACAATGGGAGTTGTATGAATTGCCTGCTTTAAAACAAGCAACCTCAGACATATGGCCAATAAAACATCCACGCAACTGGAAAAACCACGTTGGATAATTGTTGCATTCCAACAAGGTAAAAGGTATACAAGGTCAAAGGGCCGGAAATTTTGATCACATTAACATCAGAAATCTTAAAGTACATCTGAATTCTGAGTATTATCCATATGAAGCAATGCATTTGAACTTCAGTGCTAACCAATACATACCTGCCTATCGCAATTTTTGAAATTTCGATGTGATTACTATGGTGAAGGTGATAAAGATGCATTATTCAACTATTCCGAATTCAAATCATGTCCAGTATTTGTAATGAACTGCTCTAAACAAAATGAATCCTTAAAAACTCAACAGTGGACATCAAATTGGAAATGGAATCTCTAACACCTTTCGATAATGGAATCGTTGTATATGGTCTTATTCTCCATGATGCTATTGTACAGTACAGTCCACTCACCGGAGAAGTGAAAAATTATAATTATTATTGTAATATAGTCTAATATATAAATAAAGATGTTGTAATTATTCGTTTAGTTTTATTTCATCCATCAAAGATGAAAGTAGTTGCTCAGAAACAAAACTCCCAATTCAAAATCATGACTTTGATGAAAAGTCTATTACTTCAAAACATGGTGATTTACTTCCTAGTAGTACGTGGTATTATATGTGGTCCCTCCAATTGTGGTAAAACAAACGCAATGATCAGTCTGCTTACTGAAAAAATGGTTTGAAATTTAAACATGTATACGTATACTCTAAGTCACTGAATCAAAACAAGTACAAACTTTTACAGGAAATCTTACTTCCAATGAAGGATATACTTTACCTTCAGCGACAATCAAGATGTGATTGAGCCTGCAAAATCAAACTCTATTTTTATCTTCGATGATATCGCTTGTGAAAAGCAAAATAATATAAGGGCATATTTTTCTATGGGTAGGCATAACGATATTGACTGTTTCTATTTGGGTCAAACTTACAGTAAAATTCCAAAGCAATTAATTCGTGATAATGCGAATCTAATTATATTATTTGAGCAAGATGAATTAAACTTAAAACATGCGTATGAGGATCATATAAGTCCCACCATAAGCATGAAATTGTTTCGGGACATGTGTTCAAAGTGTTGGGTAGATCCGTTTGGTTTCATGGTCATAAACAAGGATGCTGAAGTTAATAATGGTCGCTATAGGAAAGGATTTGATGATATATAATACCTTAAACTGGTTTCAGTAGTAACTGATCTGTTTAGTGTAAACAGCTACCTGTTCAAGGTGAACCGGTACCTGTTTGTCGCAACAGCTACCTGTTCATGGTAAACGGATACCTGTTCATTAAATCCGTTTTGGTATATAAGGCGAATATATATAATACCTTAAACCGCATTCAGTAGTTTAGTAGTAACTGATCTGTTTAGGTATTAACAGCTATCTGTTTAGTGTAAACAGCTACCTGTTCAAGGTGAACCGGTACCTGTTTGTCGCAATGGACAACAAGGAGAGGATATTAAAGAAAAAAATTATTCAGGCTCGTAAAATAATACGGCAGAAGTATAACAGTATTAAGACTGCTCGTAGTGATAATGAAAGAACATTCGAAAGTACTTATAAGCCTTTAATAGAACCTCTAACTGAAATAGTAAATAAAATCGATAAAAACACCAAAAAGGAGGAGGTCATTGATGTTAAACCCAAAAACTACCCGTATTCATATTTCCAAGGAAGCATGCTACTATCCCCACTAGTCCGCTAGCTCAAGTTCAACGGACCCCAGGTCTCACTCCATTAGGTGATTCAAGAAGGGTGCTACTAGTCCACTAGCTCAGCTGTTTTTCAAAGAAATCCTCCCAAGTCTTCCATCTTTCTTAGAAACATCCGTCATGGGAGAGATTAATACTGGGAGGAAGAAGAAGAACTGTCTAGTATCGCAGATGATTCCCATAATGAACCCATCTCAGAAGAATTTCTCGAGCAGTACAATGAATTGCCACGTATATATGTTGAACGTATTTTAAAGAATGCTGAAGGTGATATTGATCATACGTATGGAGTCCACTATGATACCAAAACTGATAAATGGACAATTGGTAATACACCCATCACAATTAAAGGAGACGATATAATTATTAAAGGTGTCACGTATAAAGGGACTCCTGGATTATATGATCTGCTTATTATGAATGAACCCGACTTAAGTCTAGTAAAGTCAGCAGATAGAAAAAATATAGAACTATTTTAGAGGCTACGAATGTAGTAAGGCGTGATTATGACGTAAGTGCACAGATTCGAGGAAGCCGCAGCAAAAGTATACACAAATAATCAAACCCTTGTTGTCATCATCACCCACCACAACCAAGGGAGGTGGAGCTATGTTTTTAAGGAATTAACAAACAGACCCATTGAATATAAATATTGGAATGATATACATGAACTAATTCGTGATCTGGAAGTATTGTGGGCAGAAAAATTAGCGGGAAACACAGGTGTTGTAAATGACATAATATCAATTGTAGAAGAACTATATGAAGATGGATACATTGAAAAACCGAACAACCGCTTTTAAACAATATAAATGAGAATGCATTGATGTCGACATGTCACAACTAAAATGCCCCTTGACAAATTTGGACGTTCATATGTCCAGTATCAATTAAAGAAACTAGCCCTCAGTTTAAACAGATTGATGCTAATCAATTTCATATTGAGAATAAGAGACTCAGCAATGTGGCCAATCCCATAGATCCTCAAGATGTCATCACTAGGCAATATATGTATCAACAAGGTTTGATTTGGATGGAAATCGTTTGACACAGTTGGCTGACCCTGAAGAAGATGGTGATGCTATAAATAAAGGATACCTTGATTTCTGTTTACAAGCAGTTCGGAACACTTTCAAAACGCTTATCTAGCGCTGGAGGAAAAGCTACATCAACTTAAAGAAATTGTGGATAAATTAACATCATGTCCAAACTACAACTCGTCAACGAATTGCACAAACCTGCATGAAAAATTTTAAACGAAGGCGAACAATAATGAGAGGTTTTGATGATCTTTGGCAAGCAGATTTAGCTGAAATTAACACATATGCCAAACAAAATAAGGGTTATAAGTATATAGTGGTCATCGACTGTTTTTCGAAATACTTATGGACTAAAGGATTAAAAACGAAAACAGGTCAAGAAGTTACCAAGGCCATGCAAGCAATCTTCGAAAAAGGTCGGAAACCTACCAATTTGCAGACAGATGCTGGAAAAGAATTCTACAATGGGCATTTTACTAAACTAATGCATCGTTATGGAGTCAATCATTACTCTACCTATAGCACAAAGAAGGCTGCAATTGCTGAACGTGTTATCAGAACCATTAAAGGTGCTCTATATAAGTCATTCAGCCTGCAAGGTAAATACAAATGGATTGATACAATTGATACCATAACTATGGATTATAACAATCGTAAGCATAGAACTATTAGAATGAAGCCCAAAGATGTTGGTAATCATACAAAGCTAGAGGCTTACACTAACATAAAAATAATCGATAGGAATCGATATTCTGTGGGTGACATAGTACGAATCAGTAAATTTAAAAATATTTTCGCTAAAGGATACACCCAATTGGTCTAGTGAACTATTTAAGATTGTGAAAGTTCGCATTACTAACCCCACCGTACATGCTGGAAGACATAAAGGAAATCCTGTACTGGGAGGGTTTTATGAACATGAATTACAAAAACAAAGTATCCTGATGTATATCTAGTAGAAAAGTGCTTCGCTCCAAGAATAATAAGTTATTCGTAAAATGGTGGGGATTGGATGAAAGATCATGGATCAATAAGGATGATATTGTTTTATAACATTTAACCTGTACTTTGTGAAACAGATTACTTATATTAGTTATATATAGTTTGTAGAAAAGGATGTAGCTCTTAGATGAAATAAAACACACACAAAAATAATAGTATTTTATTTTTAAATATTACATTTATTTTAAAATTTCATTATCTTATAAAGTGAACCTAAAGTACTTATATATAATCACTAAAATTACTGGGTATATACCCGAATCTGGCCCACACCTCCATCCCATACGAGGTGGAAAAATAAAATGTATAACAATACCGATTCTCAAAACTCATGACAACCAGTCATCTAATTTTATATCACTTCCATCTGCAACATCACTTTTCCCAATGTTCTTCCGCTTCAGAAATTTATACATGTTTCAGGTTGTAGCACTTTCTTTTACTTTACGTTTTGGCGTTCTAACGTATCTCGGTAGGCCATAAACACACATTCAATGGTCAGGTAAGATGTGTACAGTAAATTGACCCAAAAATAAGAAAATTATAAACCCAGGTCCGAAACGCTTCGTTTCATCATAAATGCCTGTATAACTCACTCCACTATTTCCCTCAATCTAGAAATATGCCATTGTTAAACCATTGTGTAAAACATCAAACCCAGCGGACTTCTCAGATCTTCGACCAATTAGTATATTGCCAGTTCTTTCAAAAATCTTTGAAAAAATTATTTACGCTCAACTACTATCTCATTTAGAACGACATAATGTTTTGCCTATTTGTCAATCGGGTTTTAGGAAGGGATATAGCTGTTCTTCAGTACTTTTAGACGTAGCCGATAATATATTCAGAGCCACAGACAAGGGTGAATGTACGGCACTAGTACTGATTGACTATTCCAAAGCTTTCGACACTATAAATCACAAGCTTTTACTATCAATCTTACATTATATCGGTCTTGAAATAGAAGCAATCACACTATTTTCATCATATATACTTAACCGATATCAAAGAGTGGTTTTGCCAGTAGGAGACTCTGACAAAGCACTAGTTATATCTGGTGTGCCCCAAGGATCTATACTTGGACCATTGTTATATTCAATCTACACCTCGTTTCTTTACTCATCTTTATTGCATTGTAAATATCATATCTATGCTGATTATACTCAGATATTTAGGTCATTCCGATATCAGAACCTGGAAGAGAATGTTGGCCTAATTAATGAGGATGTACACCGCTTAATGCAATATTCTAAGTGTCATAATCTCAATATCAACGGTGCAAAATGCTTTTTCTTATCTTTGGTTATAGAGCAGTGCGTTAACAAGTTCAAACAAACGCTAACTTTTATATTGTGGATCAAATGTTACACATTCAAAATTCTGCTAAAAATCTGGGCGTTATAATGGACTCTGACTTAAGATCTAATATGCACATTAATAAAACTTTATAAAAAGCCTATTCAACCCTTAAGTTTCTGTTCACTAATAGACATAATGAATTCTCAAATTAAAAAGCTCTTATGTGACTCATTCGTCCTATCGCACTTTAATTACTGCGATGTTGTTTATCACAAATGTATAGACTCTATTGATAAAGAAAGGATACAACTAGTTCAAAATTCCTGCCTTACATTTATTCACGGTATTCGTAAACGCCATCACATTTTTCAGTATATTTCCAAAACGGGTTGGAAGTCAATGGCCACACGGCGCAGTATTCATTCAGCTTGCGCATACTATAATATGTTACTTAATAATAAGCCTCCATATCTGTATAACAAAATTCAATTTAGAACTGATGTGCACAATATTAACATTAGAAGGAAGAACTTGGTAACTATTCCACAACATAAATTAGAAATCTTTAAACGATCCTTCTCTTATAATATTGTGTATTAATTTGCTGCCACTATGTTGCCAACGCTTATCCCTAAGAACTTTTAAAACTAAATTAAAACAAATCTTGCTGTCTATAGAACTGCCATTTTGATGGTTTATAACTCTACCAAAATTGAATGGCAACGGTTAAACGTAAACGATAACTTTTAATGAAAATGTCTTAATATTTAAAACACGGCTGATTCCCTCTTTATTTCTTGAATTTTCTATATTAAGTACAGGTGGGAGAACAGTTGGGTACATTCTGCCTAAACTGAACCTGTTCCTCTTGACTTTTCTTATGTAGTAAATTGGTAATGTATATTATATTAGTTTGATTTATAGTCAATAAACATAATTATTATTAAACGAAAACAATACGTTTAATTCTGATAAAGATTTTATTTGTTACATGCGAGTTTTAAGAATATTGTTTTACATTATAGATTTGATTTTGTATATATTTATAAACAACGTATTGATGCATTTTCGTTGATTGGGAATTTAATTAAATGAGTATAACATTTGATTTACTAAAGATTATTAATATTAAAAGCTTCCATAAATATTGAATATATAAATGCAAATAAATAAATCGAAATGAGCATAACGTTGGTCAATGATAGCAGTGACCATTTCTTTATTTTAACTTTGAGCTAGCCATCGTAACCAATTAGGAAGGAATTCGCAAACATACGTCTTAAAATTCATATACGCAAACTGAAATTAAATAGCAAGCGTAGTAAAATATAACTATTAAATGATATCTTTATAAATTGAACCCACTCGGTTTTAATAAAACGTAATAAAAAATAATTTTAAATTTCACAATAACAATATTAAATTTTACTCAATAATGTTAAAATTATAAAACAGTTTAAAAGAACTCAAATCTTATTCTTTGGAGCGTATTAAACCAAACAAGAGTAATATCCAAGTGTATTACGCCCGTTGCAACATATCTCTCTGCGAATATTTCTGTATGTTCCCTTATTTACATTTATTCGAAGATTGCAACTTCGGAGAGTGTAAAAGGAGTCAGTATAATTATTTGCACAACGGTGGTACGCCCCGAAGGGTGAATAAGTATACGAATACTATTGTTACCTTCGAAATTTGCACTATTATTGATAAATATATTTACATTACATTAGTACCTTTAAGCATTTCTTTTTCTTTCAATAATTAAATTTTAGTATATGTCAATATTTTCTCTTTAGTATAATAATAATTACGAATACCTGTGTATATTCAGTAATATTTATTTTGTTCTTTATATGCACACGCGTATTGAACACGCTTAATTCACTTTTTGTTACTTCTACCGTACCGTTCGTTACGTTTTTTTTAAGTTTTGTTTCCTTTATAAGGTATGTAAGGTTTTTAATTACATTATTGTAAATACTGTATTATATTTAATAGGGTAGTAATCCCTGAAGTGGCAAGCTCCTGAATTTGGAAGGCCACCAATATGGAAATAATTTCGTGTCGTTGCAAAAGGTGTGTTGCATGTCACGGAAAATGCATAAAATGGTGCATGATGAAATTATCTTACGTTACTATATGCTACAGTTCGTTTATTTAAACGTTGAACACAAATGGAATGGAAATGAAATTTCTCAAGCTACTGTTCGTTTTAAGACGAGATTAATGTATTTATTTTATACAAATACTTATCCTTTAGTGCAGTTTAAGTAAACAAAACATTATAGTTTTGTCTTGATACGGTTATAAAAGACCAGCTCATTTCTGTTCTAAGATAGAAACGTCTGAGTTTATAACCTATCATGCGGTAATATGTGACATAGGTCAGTACGTTTTATGATTGAATACTGTGTTGATCATATTATTTTTGAATTTTAAGTAGATGATAAGCTTGTATAGTTGTATTGATTTAATAATTATTTAAAATCGTACGGGAGATACCGGTGGAGTTATTTTATAAAAATTATTCAGACATTTGGATGTACTTAAATATACATATAACTACAATTGTGTATTGTTATTTAGATTATCTAGGTTTGCGTTTTGTCGGCGTTGAACGTGAGTAGATTATTCCTTCCCGATTCAAGGACACGTTCTAAGTCACTGTTGATCGAGGCTGCCATTTTACCTTAACGTCCTGTCTAGACTTATTGTTGTGAGAAAACAGAAGAACTACAATGTAGAGTGCTGTCATCCGCAAAGCAATGGATTAGTTGTTGAGGAAATGAGGTCATTTATGTACAGCAGGAAATGTGGAAGTTATCACTGATCCTTGGGGTACTCCCGCGTTAATAGTAGTTTCTTTCGAAAAGAAGCAATCGACGACAACGCATATACGTCTTTTGTCAAGAAAGCTTGATATCCAATTGATGAGCGTATCGGATAAGCGGAACGAAGTGAACTGTAAGCAATTGTGCCAGACCTGGTCCAAAGATTTTGAAATATCTAAAGCTATTACGATTGTTTCACCGAACCTCTCTAATGTGTTATTCCAAAGTTGGGTGACATATGAAAGAAGATCACCCGTTGAACGACTTTGTCTGAACCTATGCTGGTGGTCGTTTAAGAGTTTATTGGGCTTGAAGAACGAAAGTAGTTGGTGGTTTATGGCTCTCACCATGATTTTCGACAGAATGGAAGTGATAGCTATTGGTCGATAGTTTGAGGGATCGGTTTTGTCGCCCTTTAGGAATAGGCTGGACATTCGCCAACTTCAACGATGAGAGAAACTCACCAGATGACATGGAGATCGAAAGAGTTTGGACAATACAGGTACTAGCTCGGGGTAGCATTTTTGAAGGACGATAGCTGGGATACCGTCAGGGTCCGTCGCCTTGTTTGGGTCAAGTTTAATAATTGGTTGATTGAATAATTGATTCTAGGAACTTGTAACTAAAGTGGAATGGTTTAATAGCGTATGGGGTAGATTTGGGCGACGGCACAGTTTTACCAGACTCATTGAGACGTGAATTTGATGCAAAGTAATCGACAAAGAGGTTGGATTTTTCAGCAGGATCAGCTACTACAGCTCCGTCGCGAGACGCCATGGGAGTAAAGGAAGATGTACTAAAGTTTTTACTGATGATTTTAGCTAATGACCAAAATTTACAACCACCCAAAGGACATGAGACTAATTCTTTGCATTTACGTTCTTCAAACATCTTTTGGCCTTGGTGATGATGCTTTTGCAATTATTCCTTGCGGCAATATAGCTGGCGTGATTTTCTATAGATTTATTTGATTTCCATTTGATATAGAGTTTATGCTTTTGTGATCATTCATCAGTGCAAGTCCTATTAAAGAGGGGTTGGGAACGGGCATGACCTACACGATTATGTTTTTGGGAATGTATAACTCCATACCCATCAGGATAACTTCAGTTATTGAAAGAGCAATTTTTGAAGAGGAGGGCCATTTAAAGTATTACTCACGCCAGAAGGTTGCAAAAAATCTCTGATTGATCAAGTGGGGAAAGGACTCTTGTTTTATAAGTAGGTTAGTTGTAAGGAATAGGTCCAGAAGTTGTGGAGGATGGTTAGAGTTGTCAGGATTTTGGTTGGTTCGGAAATAATTTAAGTGAGATCACAGGATACAGCAAATGCTTCTGCTTTATGACCTACGGATGAAAAAAGAAGTCAATTGAATTGTGTGCATTAAAATCTCACTAAATTGAAATATCGCAAGATGGAAACTGTGATAAGAGGTAGTCTATTTTCAGACTAAGATAATCAAAAGATCTGGGAAGTTATTATCGTTGGGAGACCTATACAACCAGCAGTAGAATTTCACAAATTGGGGCCAAGAATGTTTTAATCGCGTCAAATTTATTGTTTTGCAAAGTGGACATCCTCTTACAACCTACGTTATCCTTGGTATACGCACATACTCCGGATTTAAGGCGAGTGGAGGTTGTATCTTGGAAATTGCAGGTCAGGCGAATCAGGCTTGTGTTTCTGATAGAAACTGAATGTCCGGTTGCACTTATTCAAGGTGTTGGTGAACAGTAGTTAGATTCGACCTGATACCACGTCTGTTGCAGCAATGAATCCGGATGTGGGTACTTTCGATGACCAAGGTTGCTTGAGTCCTGCGCTCCCGGGCATCCGAATGTGGCCGAATTTTATTCCTGGCAGATCTTGTTCTTCTTAGTCTTGATTTTGGCATTGACGAATTTTGCCCCCCTCCAGAATCCTTGGGACGGATCGACGAATCAATATGAGAATGTGGGCTCCCTACTCACCTGGGGTATAGCACCTGTTGTAGAACTCGTCATTTTAAGGGTTTAGTTAAAACGCCACGCTTGGCAAGTGCGTGTTGGCGAGTACATAAAGAATAAAGGAGAAAGTGGCGGCAGCCCTTACCGAGCTCAGAAAATTGGAGCACTAATATTAAGGAGCCCATGGTAAAGGTGGTGGTATTGCACCGGACGGCATGGGGTATACATGCCTTCCACCTATGAAGTTGTAGAATTCTAGAGCTGAAAAGGAAGCATTAATTAATTACTTTTTTTGTAAGTTTGCTGAATAAAGTAATCGTACTTAAAACAAAGCAGGATATTCATTAACCAAATCTAATTAAAAGGATCGTGCATAAGTTATATAGTACCCCAATCTGCTTATGATTAGTTTCGTGTGTTGACAGCATTAAGATTGAAGTACGTTGTTTACTTTGGTTTACCATTTAGGTTGCAACTGGCATATTATTGCTATTTCAAACCAATCAAATCTGTTTACTATTGTTGCGAAACTTAGCTTTTCTCAATTCTTGTTGTATTTTAATTATTAAACCTATCAATTGAGTGGCGTTCGATGACCGTGGTGCACTTTGCCTTTTGTAATATAACAATCAAACACTCCCAATTTTCTATTTGTTATAAACCCTCACGTTCCAGCCACCCAGACCGCTAAATACTTGGTATCCCTTTCATTACCAATTTATTTTTTGTTCGTTTTGATATTTTCTTTACCATTATTTATTTGTGGAATATACAGAGTAGAATAAACGCAATTAAAAAATATATCATTAGGGGTAGAGGGAGGGTGGTGGGACATATGTGTCCCTCTGATATGAGTAATGGGATAAATAAGTCCCACCGGTTTTCATTTAAGTATGAAGCAATAACGTGGAAACAAGGAAAATTTATTTTGTAAGTGTATTTACATTTACTCTTATTTATAATTTTGACCTAAACGTTCTTATGAGTGAAACGAAGCAAAGCAGTTCTTACATAACGGCAAATCACAAGCAATACACATAGTTTTGGTTCTCGTTTTTTTTCCTCTTAGTACAATTATGGCGCCTTCTTTGTGTGGCCCTCGATAGGTAAATGGTCACCTTTGTTTAGAAGTCTTGATGTAGAAGAAGGTCTACCATATTGTCTTCTACGCACAACCTTTGCATGATCCTCCCATATGAAATTAGACTTTCGGCAAATGGAACAAGGAAATCTAAAAAGCCATTTTCTTCTTTCTCCGGTTTGAAGCTCTTTGTATACAATCCAGGAATTTACAGCAGCTGTCATGAGTAGTCTATAAAATACCCGCTTCCACCATTTGGTTGTTTTTCTGTCCATATCATATAAACGAACGAGTTGATCGGATAAATCAACGCCTCCCCGTAAACTTATTGTAGAAAGCTACCATTTCTGGGCAAGGAATTTATACCTTATTTCCATCTTTTCCAGTTCTATCGGCTACGGTCATTTTGCCACATGACAGTTAGATAACAAGCTAACACCTTTACTGTCTTTCCAGGAAACAGGACAGCTACCTTGCTGATTACCCAAAATTGTGCGTCACCTCTCGCGCTTTTATTTACTTCAAATTTGGGCATGCTTTTCCTAGTTGCTATAGCAGTTCCAACTACTGCAAACGGAAGCTGATTTATAAGTTTTATTGAGGTGAAGAATCTATCAAAGCATGCTAATATTAGTCTCTCTAATTGAGCTGGCAAGCTGCAATACTACATGTTCCCCGAGAGTGATATCTTTATCCCTTCGGTCATCTTTGCCGAAGTATATTTTGATATCGTATGTATATCCACTATTTGAATCACATCTTACCCACAGTTTTATGCCTCTCTTTATCGGTTTTAGAGGAAGATATTGCTTCAAGGAACTGCGACCTTTGAATTTGGCCATGGCCTCATCAATACTTTGATGTGTACTATCACTTCTTCCTCGATTGAAAGGACTTCTTCTAGGTAATAAGTTTTAGAGGCGCCCTCGGGTTTTGCGGCCCATTGAAGTACATTTTGGACGACAGCAGCTGGAATCGATTTTTGGATATTGCGTGTTTGATCATTTTGTTGCCCAAGGAAGAGTGGGTAGACCAATAGTGATGGATTGCTGGGACTTTATTATATGACATAACAAAATAATATCCGATTACGATCATAATTTCGTACGGGTCTGAGTAGTACTGTACTTGATCCACTTTTGTCACTAGATTTGTCACCAGATCTAGAAAAGTCACCAGAAAAGTCACTAGATTTCTAGGTTGGTAACATTGCCTACTATTCCTGTCCCACTTTTGTCACTAGATTTGTCACCAGATCTAGAAAAAGTCACCAGAAAAGTCACTAGATTTCTAGGTTGGTAACATTGCCTATTTGAAGGGGTGCTAAGTGAAGGCCACGTTGTTGGTAACGGTCCCTGCTAAGGCCACGTGTTAGGTTGGTAACCCTGCTAAGTCAAGGTCAAAGGTAAAAGTTGCAAGGTAATCAAAATAGTATTCAAGGTCGAAGACTTACGGTGGTGTCATATTTCTTATAGTATGCCGATCCTGGACCAGTTCAAGGTCACCCATGTAAATCTTATGGGGATTTATTTCAAGGTCGAGTGAGTTTTCTCGTTATGCCAGAACGCGCTCCACGCATGTTTTGGCGGGGATTTAAATTTTGTAGTCACTCGCCCTCTGGTGGTGAACAGGAGCTCAAGGTCGAACTTTAAGCGGGAGATTTAAAATGTAGTTGGTCAAGGTCAAAGCTAAAAATAGAAGTTGCAAGGTAATCATAAATCAAAAATAGTTTTGAAGGTTATTGACTTACGGTGGTGTCATATTTCTTAGAAATATAAGGTCAAGGTGAAAAGCTAAAAATAGAAGTTGCAAGGTAATCATAAATCTAAAATAGTTTTCAAGGTCAAAGGTTATTGACCTACGCTGGTGTCATATTTCTTAGAAATATAAAAGGTGAAAAGCTAAAATAGAAATTGCAAGGTAATCATAAATCTAAGAATATAATTTTCAAGGTCAAACTTTTAGCGGGAAATATAAACTTTTGGAGCTGATCATCATCATATTATATTTCTAGTCAAGGTCAAAAGTAGGTATTTAACAAGTTTAAGCATGTTGTAATATGTAGGACGCATATTTCTATATAAATTGCAGCGAGCTGTATGTTGAGATCAGTCTGCAGCACGTAATTGTTAAATATGGAATTAACAGGGTTAAATCAAAGCACCTATTGCAAACCCTTTAAAAAGAGCTCGATATATCGAGAAAGTATAAAGTAACGAATATGGATATAATTAATACTAAGTATGGTGAACGTATAGTGATAGAAACGGGTGATTTTAAATGTGTATTGCCGGAACGCTTTTATGTGTATTTCAAAAAAGAAGAAACACGAATTGAAGAATTTAAAACACTCCTAAACACGAAGGATGTGTTTATAAGTAGTTTGGGTGCAGTTGGCAAACAACAAACATAACATTTTCTTTTTAATAGTAGCACCCCCACCATATGTAAAATGAGAGAGAATTCAGTGGTGGTGAAATTTATAAAGATATTGATGATGTTATAAATGCTAAGTATAATATTAATTCACATAACACTGTATGTTTAATGGAAATTTTGTATTATCGTCCTGCTTATCTAATGTATAGCATTTACTGAAAAGAAAATAACTATGATTTGTTTTTCTCAATTTAGGTATAAATACCCCTTCTATCCATCCATGTAAACAATGCTAGTTAAGAAGCGAAAGAGTGTAGGTGGTGGTGGTTTGGTGAATGGTCTAATCAATAAACTTCCGTTTTAATTGCATTTACCCGGTTACCAGTATTGTGGTCCTGGTACAAAGTTGGAAAACGACTCGCACGCGGTGACCTCGGTATTAATCAATTAGATGCTCAGTGCAAACTTCATGATATCAGTTACAGAGATTACCGAGATTTAGAAAGTAGACATAAATTTTGCAAAAAAGCTTGGGAGCGCTTTAAATCATTAGACGCAACGCTAGGTGAACGAACTGCAGCTTTAGCAGTCAGCACCATCATGAAAGCAAAGAGAAAATTGGGAATGGGGTGTAAACGTCGATCTAATATGAAGAAGAAGAAATGCAATGATGGAAATTTATTGCATTTACGAAAGACAATAGCTAAAAAATTAAACCTAACGGAAATTTCACAGACACAATAAAGTCAGCGCTTTCAACGGCAAAACGTGTGTGAAAAATTTAGGAGGAAAGAGAAACATTAAAGTTCCTAGAGTAATTCCCTACCTAAACAAGGAGGGTTTTACCATTTCTTATTCCGTTATTCGCAGGATTATCAGCAATCGGTGCTTTAGCTGGCGGTGCATCAGGAATTGCTAAAGCAGTCAATGATGCTAAAATGCTAAAAATTGCAGGAAGAGACATCGCGCCATAATCGCATGATGGAATCGGTCGCTATAGGCTCCATGAATAAGAAAGGCGGTGTACTATATCTAAAACCAAACAAATCTGGTGGTGGTGCATTATACTTAAAACCGTTTCCAAAAAACTGAATAGATTACCCGAAAGACCGTTAACGGATACTGATTTAAAGAAATACACCAAAAACGTACCGTACTTTAGGGATATTTTTATGAGAGATAGCATACCTAAATTGCCACGGAAAAATGAATCTGGAATTATTAACTTAGATAGCCAAAGAGGACCAGGTACCCATTGGGTTTGCTACAAAAGCGTGGTAAAAGGTATGGTATTACGATAGTTTCGGTAATATTCGACCACCAAACGAAGTGATTAACTACTTTCGGGGATGTAAAATATATTATAATTACAACCAAGATCAAGAGTTTAATACAATTATTTGCGGACACCTATGCCTACAATTTTTATATAAATAATCAGCACAACATCAAATTTTCTCAGTTATGTCAATAACATTCAGTTTAGAAGGTGTTGGTAACACAGCTAGCTACAACTTCTATCCACCGATAGAGCTAGATTTGGGGAAGAAATACGTTATTGGATTGGTTGGATTTTACGGCTGCAACAGCATTAGAAACATTTATGCAGGCAACGATAGATTTTATTTTAGAACAAATCCATCTCATTTGCAAGTGATTAATATTCCACACGGTGCATATGAGTTAGATGAAATTAACGATTATCTAAAATCTAAAATACCCACAGAAAAGTTTAGCATTAGAGCAAACAACAATACACTTAAATGTGAGATAAACAGTTCATTTGAGATTGATTTTACTAAAGAAAATTGTATTGGGCGCATGCTAGGGTTTGAGTCTAAAATATTAGAACCAAATATTTTACATACATCTGCGTTAGACATCCAAATACTTAGACACACTAATCTACACGTAGAGTGCAACATTATAAAGGGATCTTATCGAAACGGGAAACCTGCTAAAGTATTATATGAGATTGATGTTTCAGTTCCTCCAGGTTATCGTCTAGATAAAACTCCAAGCAATACTCAATATTTAGAAGTAAACACTAACATTATTAGTAATATAACAATTAATTTGACTAATCAAAAGGGTGAATTAATAGACTTTGGTGAAAGTGAACCATTCACTGTACGCTTAGAACTAAAAAAACATGGGTCTGAGAATTAATCCAGGACCAATTCCATCTTTCAAAACTCATATAAAAGACATCATCCCTACAGTAAGTCATTCATTAGTCATCAACCTCATTGCGGTTAACATCTGCAGAGAAATACTTTTTAACGTCAATTGGTTTAAAAGTTCTCAACCACAATGGCAGAATCGTTAAACGTCTTTCAAAACGTACATTTTGATGATACTATAATTAAATCAGATATTCACACTTATCTTCCATATGGATCTTCTAAATATGGACCTTCCGAAGAAATACGAATCTTAATTCAAAGTCAAGATCTAATTACGGCTACTTATGATAGTTTTCTGTACATAGAAGGTAAACTTGAGCTCAAAAAAGAAGATGAAAGAAAAGCATGCAGCTTAACCAACAATTTCCCGAACTTTCTTTTCGAAGAAATTCGTTATGAGTTAGGTGGTCAGAGAGTGGATGTTTGTAGAAACCCAGGAATAACATCTACGCTTAAGGGATATATTTCTTATACGGCAAGCAAAAGCAAAGCACTAAGTCATTTAGGATGGTCACCAAAGAATGAAGAACCATTACAAGTAGAATTCGATGAGCAAAATGGAGAAAATCTTTTACAGTATGCATACCATTGAACCACATATTTGGAATAATGGAGGATTATCGTCAGGTAATCGTGAATATGCGCCAAGAGTTATTTTAATTCGATCTAGAAGCGATACAAACTGTTACTATGGTGAAGTTGATGCCGCAATAACCTTAAATAAAATTCAATGGAAAGTACCGCACTTAACACTTAGTGATGCTGCGAAACTTAACTTGTTTCAAGGAATCAATAAAAATTCTATTATTACTGTTCCATTTCGACAATGGGAGTTGTATGAATTGCCTGCTTTAAAACAAGCAACCTCAGACATATGGCCAATAAAACATCCACGCAACTGGAAAAACCACGTTGGATAATTGTTGCATTCCAACAAGGTAAAAGGTATACAAGGTCAAAGGGCCGGAAATTTTGATCACATTAACATCAGAAATCTTAAAGTACATCTGAATTCTGAGTATTATCCATATGAAGCAATGCATTTGAACTTCAGTGCTAACCAATACATACCTGCCTATCGCAATTTTTGAAATTTCGATGTGATTACTATGGTGAAGGTGATAAAGATGCATTATTCAACTATTCCGAATTCAAATCATGTCCAGTATTTGTAATGAACTGCTCTAAACAAAATGAATCCTTAAAAACTCAACAGTGGACATCAAATTGGAAATGGAATCTCTAACACCTTTCGATAATGGAATCGTTGTATATGGTCTTATTCTCCATGATGCTATTGTACAGTACAGTCCACTCACCGGAGAAGTGAAAAATTATAATTATTATTGTAATATAGTCTAATATATAAATAAAGATGTTGTAATTATTCGTTTAGTTTTATTTCATCCATCAAAGATGAAAGTAGTTGCTCAGAAACAAAACTCCCAATTCAAAATCATGACTTTGATGAAAAGTCTATTACTTCAAAACATGGTGATTTACTTCCTAGTAGTACGTGGTATTATATGTGGTCCCTCCAATTGTGGTAAAACAAACGCAATGATCAGTCTGCTTACTGAAAAAATGGTTTGAAATTTAAACATGTATACGTATACTCTAAGTCACTGAATCAAAACAAGTACAAACTTTTACAGGAAATCTTACTTCCAATGAAGGATATACTTTACCTTCAGCGACAATCAAGATGTGATTGAGCCTGCAAAATCAAACTCTATTTTTATCTTCGATGATATCGCTTGTGAAAAGCAAAATAATATAAGGGCATATTTTTCTATGGGTAGGCATAACGATATTGACTGTTTCTATTTGGGTCAAACTTACAGTAAAATTCCAAAGCAATTAATTCGTGATAATGCGAATCTAATTATATTATTTGAGCAAGATGAATTAAACTTAAAACATGCGTATGAGGATCATATAAGTCCCACCATAAGCATGAAATTGTTTCGGGACATGTGTTCAAAGTGTTGGGTAGATCCGTTTGGTTTCATGGTCATAAACAAGGATGCTGAAGTTAATAATGGTCGCTATAGGAAAGGATTTGATGATATATAATACCTTAAACTGGTTTCAGTAGTAACTGATCTGTTTAGTGTAAACAGCTACCTGTTCAAGGTGAACCGGTACCTGTTTGTCGCAACAGCTACCTGTTCATGGTAAACGGATACCTGTTCATTAAATCCGTTTTGGTATATAAGGCGAATATATATAATACCTTAAACCGCATTCAGTAGTTTAGTAGTAACTGATCTGTTTAGGTATTAACAGCTATCTGTTTAGTGTAAACAGCTACCTGTTCAAGGTGAACCGGTACCTGTTTGTCGCAATGGACAACAAGGAGAGGATATTAAAGAAAAAAATTATTCAGGCTCGTAAAATAATACGGCAGAAGTATAACAGTATTAAGACTGCTCGTAGTGATAATGAAAGAACATTCGAAAGTACTTATAAGCCTTTAATAGAACCTCTAACTGAAATAGTAAATAAAATCGATAAAAACACCAAAAAGGAGGAGGTCATTGATGTTAAACCCAAAAACTACCCGTATTCATATTTCCAAGGAAGCATGCTACTATCCCCACTAGTCCGCTAGCTCAAGTTCAACGGACCCCAGGTCTCACTCCATTAGGTGATTCAAGAAGGGTGCTACTAGTCCACTAGCTCAGCTGTTTTTCAAAGAAATCCTCCCAAGTCTTCCATCTTTCTTAGAAACATCCGTCATGGGAGAGATTAATACTGGGAGGAAGAAGAAGAACTGTCTAGTATCGCAGATGATTCCCATAATGAACCCATCTCAGAAGAATTTCTCGAGCAGTACAATGAATTGCCACGTATATATGTTGAACGTATTTTAAAGAATGCTGAAGGTGATATTGATCATACGTATGGAGTCCACTATGATACCAAAACTGATAAATGGACAATTGGTAATACACCCATCACAATTAAAGGAGACGATATAATTATTAAAGGTGTCACGTATAAAGGGACTCCTGGATTATATGATCTGCTTATTATGAATGAACCCGACTTAAGTCTAGTAAAGTCAGCAGATAGAAAAAATATAGAACTATTTTAGAGGCTACGAATGTAGTAAGGCGTGATTATGACGTAAGTGCACAGATTCGAGGAAGCCGCAGCAAAAGTATACACAAATAATCAAACCCTTGTTGTCATCATCACCCACCACAACCAAGGGAGGTGGAGCTATGTTTTTAAGGAATTAACAAACAGACCCATTGAATATAAATATTGGAATGATATACATGAACTAATTCGTGATCTGGAAGTATTGTGGGCAGAAAAATTAGCGGGAAACACAGGTGTTGTAAATGACATAATATCAATTGTAGAAGAACTATATGAAGATGGATACATTGAAAAACCGAACAACCGCTTTTAAACAATATAAATGAGAATGCATTGATGTCGACATGTCACAACTAAAATGCCCCTTGACAAATTTGGACGTTCATATGTCCAGTATCAATTAAAGAAACTAGCCCTCAGTTTAAACAGATTGATGCTAATCAATTTCATATTGAGAATAAGAGACTCAGCAATGTGGCCAATCCCATAGATCCTCAAGATGTCATCACTAGGCAATATATGTATCAACAAGGTTTGATTTGGATGGAAATCGTTTGACACAGTTGGCTGACCCTGAAGAAGATGGTGATGCTATAAATAAAGGATACCTTGATTTCTGTTTACAAGCAGTTCGGAACACTTTCAAAACGCTTATCTAGCGCTGGAGGAAAAGCTACATCAACTTAAAGAAATTGTGGATAAATTAACATCATGTCCAAACTACAACTCGTCAACGAATTGCACAAACCTGCATGAAAAATTTTAAACGAAGGCGAACAATAATGAGAGGTTTTGATGATCTTTGGCAAGCAGATTTAGCTGAAATTAACACATATGCCAAACAAAATAAGGGTTATAAGTATATAGTGGTCATCGACTGTTTTTCGAAATACTTATGGACTAAAGGATTAAAAACGAAAACAGGTCAAGAAGTTACCAAGGCCATGCAAGCAATCTTCGAAAAAGGTCGGAAACCTACCAATTTGCAGACAGATGCTGGAAAAGAATTCTACAATGAGCATTTTACTAAACTAATGCATCGTTATGGAGTCAATCATTACTCTACCTATAGCACAAAGAAGGCTGCAATTGCTGAACGTGTTATCAGAACCATTAAAGGTGCTCTATATAAGTCATTCAGTCTGCAAGGTAAATACAAATGGATTGATACAATTGATACCATAACTATGGATTATAACAATCGTAAGCATAGAACTATTAGAATGAAGCCCAAAGATGTTGGTAATCATACAAAGCTAGAGGCTTACACTAACATAAAATAATCGATAGGAATCGATATTCTGTGGGTGACATAGTACGAATCAGTAAATTTAAAATATTTTCGCTAAAGGATACACACCCAATTGGTCTAGTGAACTATTTAAGATTGTGAAAGTTCGCATTACTAACCACCACGTACATGCTGGAAGACATGAAGGGAAATCCTGTACTGGGAGGGTTTTATGAACATGAATTACAAAAAACAAAGTATCCCGATGTATATCTAGTAGAAAAAGTGCTTCGCTCCAAGAATAATAAGTTATTCGTAAAATGGTGGGGATTGGATGAAAGATCATGGATCAATAAGGATGATATTGTTTTATAACATTTAACCTGTACTTTGTGAAACAGATTACTTATATTAGTTATATATAGTTTGTAGAAAAGGATGTAGCTCTTAGATGAAATAAAACACACACACAAAAATAATAGTATTTTATTTTTTAAATATTACATTTATTTTTAAAATTTCATTATCTTATAAAGTGAACCTAAAGTACTTATATAATCACTAAAATTACTGGATGGCCATATACCCGAATCTGGCACACCTCCATCCCAAGCAGGAATTTGAATTTGTTTCACCTTTATTGATGTTGTCTAGTATCCAGTAATAAATTTTGTGATGTTCCTCGTTTTCCCATGGTTGAAACTTATAGTTAATGTTTTGTTCTAATAATATTTCAATCAAAATATTGAGACATTTGTAATTAGCATAATATGCTGCTTTCTCAATACATTCAGTTATAATAAATAATGTATCTTTATAAGCAGAATTAATATTCTCTAAGCTAGATTTAACATTTGTTGAATCATCATCACCACCATAATAAATTGTATACATACATTTTAAGCGGTACGTTACCAAGTAAATTCATACCATCTAAGATTTTATCAACTTCATTAAAAGTTAATGAATTGTAACCTTTATTAATGCACAATTTTGTAAAACTTTTAATGCTATTGTCCAATTTAATTTTTTATCAAATAATGTCTTAATAATAACTTCATTTGCACACTTTGAATTTATAGCACACCAGTTAAAACACTCATCAGGAATAATAATATGTTGTAGTATATGCAATACAAAGCTTTCAGAGGAACACTCATCAAAGAACGCTTCAGGTACTTTCTGCAGATTTGATCACTACCGTACCATAGTTCATCATGCAGTTTATTTTCGAGACTGCTCATAATTATTGTTTTTCTGAAACAGAAGTTAAAGTAAAGTTAAATCCCCAAGGTTTAGTATCTGTGAAATTGAAATTTACCAATCGTTTATCATCGCAAGGACTAAGTATTACTTTATTCTGTTTTATTGTAAACACATTATGTCTCTTTGACCTTATCAAATATTTATATCGCCTTATTACGTTACCATCAAACAAAATATGTTTATAATCATTTATCGTGATCTGTTTGATGCTTGCATGGGTAGAACCCTTTGATTTTTTTTACAACTTTTTTATCAACAGTGTAAGCATACATTTTGCACGAAGTCCTACAAATTCCGAAGATATTTTCAGGACTATAGTCAGATGTATCGAATTTATCAATGTCTTCTATAATGTCACAGATATCAGGAACCGAAAATGTATATAAGGCTATCTGTATCTGTGTACAAGAGCTTGAATTATTTGGAAACTTAGGTAGGATGTAACCATAATGAAAATTGTATAAAAGTTTTTGAAACGTCTAAAACACTGAAGCCTGCATATATGGGTTTATTTAGATATACTTCCAGCTTGTTCATTTGAATGATGAGCATATCATTGCTAAATATTGTACAACTATAAAATTTGGTTTTGATATGTAAGCATGAATACCATAGTGACCATCCCATTTTGTTATTAAACGTATATCCTTATATTTACATACATTCTCCATCAGCTCCCAAAACACTATTAATCATTAACTTATAAAATTTTGTCAAATTCATTTTGAGATTGCTGACGCATGGTTGTATTTAAATCGATATATTTTTTAACTATGGTGATTGCTGAAAACGTAATATACGATGCACTTTTACCAACTTTAATCCATATTTTAAATATACTTTCAAATTTCTGTAATGAATTACGTAATTACGTTTTGGATACAATGTAAGTAATAATTTTTTTATTTTAGAATTTGAATCAGGTACGGTGGAACCATATGTTCGGGTGCCAATGGTAGATCACTGTGACTCTCATGTAATTCTATGGGATAGTCTAAATCACACTCAGTATATAGCCAATTTCCGAATCATCAGGATGGTTTATTGAATCTAAAGTTTCAAAATTATCAACAAAAGAAAAATCACCAAATGGTAGAAATTCTGACATGGTGGCTCAGTATAAATTATTTACGTCGTAGTACATTAAATACACACTTTTGGAAGTGGGATCAAATTTTTCCTCCATGTACTTATTGTTAGCTTTAGCATACCGATTAGAACATTGAGCCACACCACCTAATTCCTCTTTCAATAAACATTAGCATATCAATATCAGTAAATAATTCTAACTTTACTTGTGTAATTTTAAGCATAGCATCGAATGCTAAACCGGGGCTGTACAATAGTGCAGAGGATCAAGTTGTAAGTATTAAACAAGTTTGCCGAAAATTTTCGAAAATATCAGCTAAAAGTAGAACTTCCGTTTTAAATACAAATCTGAGTACTCCCTAACGATCTAATATGAAATTTGTTCCAAACATTAACCGCATGTGCAAAACTAACATCATTGATTCCGTCATTATTAAGATGACTAAAAACGCTTCCAATTCCAGGTTAAATATCATAAACTTGTTATAACTTGTATTTGACCTTATGCAGCATACAAAACTCGACTTATATGAAAATGAAATTTGATACTTTCACACTCTTTAGTTCATTGCCTTTAGATTGCGTATTCCCAAGAGCTTCAGTTCAGAAAGATGCAGATATTGCACTTTCTTTAGTATTATCTTTAGTGGACGTTTACTGGTAATATCTAATAACCTAACATTGCTGACATGGCATGAAATACCTTTTCATGTGTAGATTATGATGCATTCATCACCTTTGCTTGCACAGCTCAATAGTAACCACTTCCACTTTTTTTGTACACGTTAACAAATTTACATGTATATAATCATAATAATTTTATTTCAATATTCAGTAGTTACATACATACATACTATACAGACAAAATGGCATCAAACAGCAAACGCTCAAAACTGTCACTACAAGAAGAAGAAGAAAGCCAACATACTGCAAGATGTATTAGTGTTCAAAACAAGTTGTTGAGACACTTGTAAGTGAAAATGAGATACCAATCATCTCTATACGCGACAGTGATGTAGAGGACGACGACTTTGCAAGGTTTTTGAAAAGTAAGTATTCCTTGCTTAATGTATTGTTTTGTGTGGTGATTTCCTTAATAAATATATTATTAACCAAACCAATTATTTTCTAGCATCACGCCGCAACCACAGTTGTAGCTTCACCACCACCACTGCAGCCACCTACACTCCTCCAATATGGAGGAATTGAAGCTTCACTACCACCACCACCGCAGCCAACTACACTCCTCCAATACGGAGGAAAAAATTTATAATTAATACGACCAGTGTGTTCACCACCACCATCACAAGCAATATCTCAGGATCCTACAGACTTGCAGCAATTTAAAATAAAAAGTGTTAGGTGGTTGCAGAACATTTTATCAACATACATTAATTCTGAAAAATCGGAAGTGTCAAAAGTGGAGCGATTAAATAATGAGTTGGCTGCAGCGAACAACAACTTACAAGTTGCACGACAGTAGTATAGCTGTACGGATCCTAACTCACCGTGCACGTACGCGTTCCCCGTTTCAAGGTCACAGGTTAGTAACATTGCCTATTTTAAGGGGTAGCAACCCTGCTAAGTCCCCGCTTCAAGGTCAGTAGAAAAGTTACTAGGTTTTTGATTGTCCTGAAGGTCATTGCCCTCGGTCTCAGACAAGTCTATGCATGTTTCGAGGCCACGCCCTATTCTGGGAAACAAAGGGGGCCCATTGTTTAAAGTCAATGCTTTCAAGGTCACATGAGAGAACAAAGACGATCTATTGTTTTAGCTGAATCATTCTGAAATTCTAGGAAATCAATAACAAAGACGATGCATTGTTCAAAGTCTATGCTTTCAAGGCCAGTTAGAAATAGATTGTTATCTCAATTCTAGGAAATCAAAAAGGCGATGCATTGTTCAAAGTCTATGCTTACAATTTTCAAGGTAAAAGAACAAAAGCGATTCATTCTTCTGGTCGAGTTATAAAAATAAATTGTTATCTCAATTCTGAGAAATCAATAACAAAGGCGACGCTTCAAAGTCTATGCTTATAATTTTCAAGGTAAATGAACAAAGACGATTCATTGTTCAGTTAGAAATAGATTGTTATCTAAATACATCTCTTTCGAGAATAAAGATGATCCATTGTCAACGATTTAAAGTTTATGCTTATAAGGTCACACCTCTGCAAAGACGATCCATTGTTCAGTTAGAAATAGATTGTTATCTCAATTCTAGGAAATCAAGAGCCCTGAGGTGCATGTTTCAAAGCCACGCCCCCTCAAGTGCTCTAAACAGGTGGCCGTTCCCCCTAAACAGGTAGCCGTTTCCTAAAAACAGGTAGCCGTTTCCTAAAAACAGGTAGCCGTTTCCTAAAAACAGGTAGCCGTTTCCTAAAAACAGGGGGTCCGTTTCCCAAAACAGGTAGCTGTTTCGCAACCGTTTCCCCCCCATACGACCACATCTCAATTCTAGGAAATCAAGAAAAAAGGCGGTCCATTGTCAACGCTTCAAAGTCTATGTTTATCATTTTCAAGGCCACATGAGAGAACAAAGGTGATCCATTGTTTTGGATGAGTTATAAAAAATAGATTGTTATCTAAATACACTTCGATTCTGAGAAATCGAGAACAAAGGCGATCCATTACCAACGCTTCAAAGTCTATGCTTACAATTTTCAAGGCCACGTGAGAGAACAAAGACGATCTATTGTTCAGATATAAAAATAGATTGTTATCTCAATTCTGAGAAAAATCAAGAAACGGTTCAAAGTCTATGCTTACAAGGTTACATGAGAGAACAAAGACGATCTATTGTTATGGATGAGTCATAGCTTCTACAATTCTGAGAAATCAAGAATAAAGGCGATGCATTGTTTAATGATTTAAAGTTTATGCTTACAAGGTCACACCTCTGATAACAAAGACGATCCATTGTTCAGTTAGAAATAAATTGTTATCTCAATTCCAGGAAATCAAAAAGGGGGCCCATTGTTCAAAGTCTATGCTTACAATTTCAAGGTAAAAGAACAAAAGTGATTCATTCTTCTAGTCGAGTTATAAAAATAAATTGTAATCTCAATTCTAGGAAATCAAGAACAAAGATGACGCTTCAAAGTCTATGCTTACAATTTTCAAGGTGAGAGAACAAAGACGATCTATTGTTGAGTCGTAGCTTCTGAAAAGGGGATCCGAACTTATCCGACCTTACCCGAACTTATCTCTATATAAGTAGATAAAGAACAGTCCCACGTCAGTCGATACATTACAATCGTCACAACAACAAATTACCTAAAGTAAAAAGCAACTATTATTAATCACCAGTGTGTGCATCATATTTTTACAATCCTAACTAAAAGTTTTATTGTAAACCGAAGAGTAATTTGTTAAACGTAAAGAGTAACTATTATTACTCACCAATTTGTGCATCATATTTTTACAATCGTGACTAGAACCGTTGTGAAGAGCAATTTGTTAAAAGTTCATTGTTACGTGTGTGCTTCATATTGCTAGCTATGAGTATGCCAAGTAGTAGTGAGATGGTTAATTTAACAAAGCGCATTGTTCCCTTATTGAAAACAAAAAAGGAATTTGCGAGGCACATCCGTATAGTTAACACCAATATCAAACTATTGCAAGATATAATTAAACATAAAATTTATTATAAGACCAATGGAAGCCTGTTTAAGCTTGAGAGCAATTTAGCATTGCTCAAGTGTTATCTGGTTAGATTGAGACGGTTAAAGAACGCTTCAGAGAAGGTTGGTAGTGGAATTGTCAATAAAAAGGTATGCATAAATTACGTTGGTACCCCTGACTCATGTTTTAATGGTAGGCTGCTTACAGGAATTATAATCAATATGTCAAACATTAAGGACCCTTTGATATTTTTGCTAAACACATATAATAGTTTTGCACGTAAGGTGAAATTAATATTAAGGCAATCTATGCTAAAGGTAAATGTGGTCTTAGGCTGTAATTTCATGCAACCCCAAAATCATAGTATTGAGTTGAAGACTTTTGCCACAAAAAATTGCGTTATTGATATTTCAACCAATATACGTGTCTGGTACAATGAAAACGTGTATGATAAGTTACGGATAAAATTAGAGGAGTTTTCCGAAAGGGATTCAGGTTGGGCAGTACATGAAGTCTTACATTTAAAAGTGAATATTAATAGTTATGTCCCATTTAGAGGCGGTCATTCAACCTATGTTAAAGTTCCTCGCTTCATAGCAGTAAAGCGTGCTGTTGTTAATGTTAAAAATAACGATGAGTTTTGCTTCCTGTGGACCGTTGTTTCAGCATTATATCCCGCGCAGCGTAATACAGAAAGGGTTCAGAGTTATCCTCATTTTAGAGATGTTTTGAAGTACGATTCAATTCACTTCCCAATTCAGCTGGATGATGTAAAAAAATTTGAGAAACTAAACAACCTCGCGATTAATTTGTACTGCATAAATGATAAAAAAGTTGTACCCTTTGTATTGAGTAATCAGCAAAGCGATAGAGAACCCATAAATCTTTTAATACTTTCGGCCGCGGATGATACTGTATACCATTTTACATGGATTAAAAATATGTCAGCTTTATTTTCAAAACAGATATCGAATTGCAAGGGCAAGCAATTTATTTGTTACCGATGCTTGAACCATTTTTCTTCAGATCGCCTTCTACAAAAACATGCCACTCACTGTCAGCAACTTAATCAATGTTCTACTAGGCTACCTATCGAAGCGGAAATGAATTTGCAGTTCAAAAATTTCGCATTCCAAGAAAAGGTGCCATTTGTCATTTATGCCGATTTAGAAAGTATTTTAGAGAAGTGTGCAAATGGTTTCGAAGGTAATACTCTATTTCACTCCAAACACACACCTTTCAGCATTGCCTACTATTTGAAGTGTTCATATGATGATTCTTTATCTCGATTTAGTCTTTATAGAGGAAAGGATTGCATTCAATGGTTTGTTAACGAGCTTCAAAGTATTGCACATTGGGCTACCGAAATAATCAATCAAATAATTCCTATGGCTACTTTAAGTCTCAGTCAGGTTGAGCAATTTGAAAGCGCCACGATTTGTCACATTTGTCGAAAACCATTTACTAACTCTGATATAAAAGTTAGAGACCATAACCATCTTACAGGAGCATTTCGGGGGGCAGCGCACCAGGTGTGTAACCTAAACTATACAGACTCCCACATTCTGCCAGTTGTGTTCCATAATTTATCGGGTTATGATTCTCATTTCATCATTAGAGAATTGGCTAATGTTCCCGGTTTGATTTCACTGCTACCCATAAACAAAGAAAGATATATCTCTTTCACGAAGGTAATGGAAGGCACCAAAATTAAGTTTAGATTTATTGACTCTTTCAGATTTATGAGCAGTAGTATTGAAAAGTTGTCAGATTATTTGGAGGATAGTAAAAAAATTATTTCCCGCGCTAGTTGCAACAATGAGGAGGAATTTTCTCTAGTAGTTCGCAAAGGTGTGTTTCCTTATGAGTATATTGATACGTGGGATAAATTGAATGAGACCACGCTCCCTCCTAAAGAAGCATTTTTCAGTCATCTTAATAATGAGGGAATCAGTGATGAGAGTTTTGCGCATGCGGTTAACGTTTGGAACAAATTTAGCATTAAATCGTTAGGGGAGTACTCGGATTTGTATCTAAAAACAGACGTACTACTTTTAGCAGATATTTTCGAAAACTTTAGGCGAACTTGTTTAAGTACTTACGACCTTGATCCTCTGCACTATTATACAGCTCCCGGTTTAGCATTCGATGCTATGCTTAAAATTACACAAGTAAAGTTAGAATTATTTACAGACATTGATATGCTAATGTTTATTGAGAGAGGGATTAGAGGTGGTGTAGCTCAATGTTCAAATCGGTATGCTAAAGCTAACAATAAGTACATGGGGGAAAAATTTAATCCCACCTCCGAAAGTGTGTATTTAATGTACTACGACGTGAATAATTTATATGGAGCCGCCATGTCAGAATTTCTACCATTTGGCGATTTTTCTTTTGTTGATGAAGCTAATTTTGAAAGTTTAGATTTAATAAACCATCCTGATGATTCGGAAATTGGTTATATAGTCGAGTGTGATTTAGACTATCCTATAGAATTACATGAGAGTCACAGTGATCTACCGCTGGCACCCGAACATATGGTTCCACCCACGCCTGATTCCAAAATGAAAAAATTACTGCTTACCCTGTATCCAAAACGTAATTATGTAATTCATTACAGAAATTTA
The DNA here is from genome assembly GCA_036346205.1 of Vesta saturnalis. NCBI lineage: Eukaryota > Metazoa > Arthropoda > Insecta > Coleoptera > Lampyridae > Vesta > Vesta saturnalis. Next base: position 12,331,954 of record JARFJB010002087.1, on the reverse strand, counting down.
AAAGTATATTTAAAATATGGATTGAAGTTGGTAAAAGTACACCGTATATTACGTTTTAAACAGTCCCGTGGTTAAAAAATATATAGATTTAAATACAGCCATGCGTCAGCAATCTCAAAATGAATTCGACAAAATTTCTATAAATTAATGATTAATAGTGTTTTCGGAAGCTGATGGAAAATGTACGTAAGCATAAGGACATACGGCTAGTAACGAAATGGGAGGGTCGCTATGGTGCTCGTGCTTACATATCAAAACCAAATTTTCATAGTTGTACAATATTTGACAATGATATGCTTATCATTGAAATGAATAAGCTTGAAGTATATTTCAATAAACCTATATATGCAGGATTCAGTGTTTTAGACGTTTCAAAACTTTTTATATAATTTTCATTACGGTTACACGCTACCCAAGTTCCATAATAGTGCTAAGCTCTTGTACACGGATACGGATAGTCTCATATACGCCTTTTCGGTTCCTGATATCTATGAATGTATTAAAGAGGACATTGATAAATTCGATACATCTGATTATAGTCCCGACAACATCTTTGGACTCCCATTAGTAAATAAAAGGTCCCCGGCTTAATGAAAGATGAAAATCATGGCAAAATTATGGTTGAATTTGTAGGACTTCGTGCAAAAATGTATGCTTACGCGGTTGATGAAAAGGTTGTAAAAAAATCAAAGGGTTCTACCCACGCAAGTGTGAGGCAGATCACTATTAATGATTATAAACAGGTTTTATTTGATGGTGGCGTAATAAGGCGCTATCAACACCTCATAAGATCAAAGAAACATGATGTGTTTACCATTAAACAAAATAAAGTCATACTCAATCCTTATGATGATAAACGCTTAGTAAATTTTGATTTCACTGATACTAGACCCTGGGGGTACTTCAGTAAACAATGAGCGGTCTTCAAGACAGCTTGCAGGAAGAGCTGCAGTGCAGTAGTGATTAAATCTACAAAAAGTACCTGAAGCGTTCTTTGACCTCTCCTGAAAACTATACATTTATATTGAATATATTGCAAAATATTGTTATTCCCGATGAGTGTTTTAACTGGTGTGCTATAAACTCAAAGTGTGCAAATGCAGTAATTATTAAGACATTATTTGATAGAAAAATTAGCTTAGACAATACCATTAAAGGTTTTACGAACTTGTGTACAGATAAAGGTTCGTTAACCTCTAATGATGTAAATAGGATTTTAGATGGTATGAATTTACTTGGTGACATACCCCTTAAAATGTACATATACAAGTTATTATGGGGTGATTCATTGTGTACAAATGCTAGCGTACAAAATATTGTTTATAAAGACATTTCCTCTATTATAAGTGAATGTATCGAGACAGCAGCATATTATGCTAAGTATTGTTAGAACAAAACATTACATATAAATTTCAACCGTGGGAAAATGAGGAACACCACAAAATTGGATTTTGGAAAACATTGAGAAAGGTGATTCCTGCTTGGGATGGACATGTTGACCAGATTCGGGGATATGGCCGTCTAGTAATTTAAACGATTATAGAAATACTTTGGGTTTACTATATAAGATGATGTAATATTTAAATAAATACAATTATAATTTTTTATGTGGTTTTAATTCATCTAAAAGTTACAATCCCTACAGCTATATTATATAACCAAATCGTCTTTATTGATCCATGATCTTTCATCCAATCCCCACCACTTTACGAATAACTTGTTATTCTTGGAGCGAAGCACTTTTTCCACAAGGTACACATCCGGATGCTTTGTTTTCTGTAATTCATGTTCAAAAAGCCTCCCAGCACAGGTGATCCTTTCATGTCCTCCAACATGTAGGTGGTTGGGTTAGTAATGCAAACTTTCACAATCTTGAATAGTTCACTTGACCAATTGGGGGTGTATCCTTTAGCGAAAATACTTTTAAACTTACTGATTCGTACTATGTCACCCACACAATAACGATTCCTATCAACTATTTTTATGTGGGTGTAAGCCTCTAGCTTTGTATGATTACCGACATCTTTGGGCTTCATTCCTGTAGTTCTATGCTTACGATTGTTATAATCCATCGTTACGGTGTCAATTGTATCAATCCATTTATATTTACCCTGTAGGCTGAATGACTTGTATAGGGCAGACTTAACGGTCCTGATCACTCGTTCCGCAATTGCTGCCTTTTTGTACTATAGGTGGAGTAATGGTTGACCCCATAACGCTGCATTAGTTTAGTGAAATGCTCATTGTAGAATTCTTTTCCTGCATCTGTCTGCAAATTGGAAGGGTTCCGGCCCGTTTTGAAGATTGCCTGCATGGCCTTGGCAACTTCAAGCCCTGTTTTTGTTTTAATCCTTTGGTCCACAAGTATTTCGAAAAACAGTCAATAACTACTAAAATATACTTGTAGCCCTTATTTTGTTTGGCATATGTGTTAAATTCGGCCAAATCTGCTTGCCAGAGGTCATCATATCCCTTAATTATTGTGCGCCTTCGTTTAAAATTTTTCTTGCGGGTTTATGCAATTCATTGACGAGTTGTAATTTGGACATGATCCACAATTTCTTTAAGTTGATGTAGTTTTTCCTCCAACACTAGATAAGCGTTAAAGTTCCTTTAACAGCTTTCTGAATTGCTTGCAGACAAAATCAAGGTATCCTTTACTTATAGCATCACCATCTTCTTCCGGATCCGCCAACTGGGTCAAACGGTTTCCATCCAAATTCAACCTTGTCGATAAATAGTATTGCTTGGTGATGACATCTTGAGGATCTATGGGGTTGGCAACATTGCTGAGTCTCTTATTCTCGATATCGAATTGATTATCATCAATAAGTTGAAACTGAGGGGTTAATTTCTTAAATTGATACTGGGCATGTGACCGTCCAAATTTATCAAGAGGCATTTTAGTTATGATATGTCGACATCAATGCATTCTGATTTATATTGTTCAGAAAACTAGTGTTTGGTCTTTCAATGTATCCATCTTCATACAATTCCTCTACAATTGATATTATATCGTTTACGACACCGGTGTTTCCAGCCAATTTTTCTGCCCACAATACTTCTAGATCACGAATTAGTTCATGTACATCATTCCAATACTTATATTCAATCGGTCTGTTTGTTAATTCCTTGAAAAACATAGCTCCACCTCCCTGAGTTGGGTGATGACAGCAAGGGTTTAATTATTTGTGTATACTTTTGCTGCGGCTTCCTCGAATCTGTCCACTTACATCATAATCTCGCCTTGCAACATTCGTAGCTACTAAAATACGTTTATAATTCTTTCTATCCTTTGAATTTACTAGATTTAAATCGGGTTCATTCATAATAAGCAGATCATATAAACCTGGAGTCCCTTTATACGTGACACCATTAATGATCATATCCTTTCCTTTAATTGTGATGGGGGTATTACCAATTGCCCATTTGTCATAAGTGTGATCAATAGCACCTTCAAGATCCCTCATAATACGTTCAACATATATACGAGGTAATTCGTGGTACTGCTCGAGAAATTCTTCAGAGATGGGTTCATTACAGGAATCATCTGTGATACTAAGAGGTTCTTCTTCCTCGGCAGTAATCTCCTACGACAGATGTTTCTAGGAAAGGTGGTGTACGAGGGGGGATTTATTTGAAATAGCGGAAGTTGAGCTAGGGGCCTTGTCTTCCTTGGTGAAAGGAAGTGTGGGCTAGTAGTAGCATGTTTTCTTCGAAATATAAACAAAGGTGAGTTTTTGGGTTTAACGGACTCCTTTGTTTTCTTATCAGGATGCATTTTATTCGCTATTTCAGTTAGGGTTCTATTAGAGGTTTATAAGTACTTTCAAACGTTCTTTCATTATCAATGCGGGCAGTTTTAAGACTGTTGTATTTCTGCTGTATTATTTTACGAGCCTGAATAATTTTTCGCTTTAATATCATCTCCTTATTATCCATTGTAGCAAATGGCTGTTAATACCTAAACGGATGTGTAACTACTAAACCACTGAAATCAGGCTAAGGTATTATATATTCATCAAACCTTTTCCTATAGCGACCATTATTGACTTCAGCATCCTTATTTATGACTATGAACCCAAACGGATCTATCCAGCACTTTGAACACATATCCCGAAACAATGTCATGCCTATGGTGGGGCTTACATGATCCTCATACACATGTTTTAGGTTTAATTCATCTTGCTCAAATAATATAATTAGATTTGCATTGTCACGAATTAATTGCTTTGGAATTTTACTGTAAGTTTGACCCAAATAGAAACAATCAATATCGTTATGTCTACCCATAGAAAAATATGCCCTTATGTTATTTTGCTTTTCACAGGCGATATCATCAAAGATAAAGATAGAATTTGCTTTTGCACAATTCGGTTCAATCACATCTTGATTATCGCTGAACGTAAAGTAACCTATATCCTTATCGGAAGTAGGATTTCCTGTAAAAGTTTGTACTTGTTTGATTTAATGACTTGGAGTATACGTATACATGTTTAAATTTCAAACCGTTTTTCTCAGTAAGCAAACTAATCATTGCGTTTGTTTTGCCGCAGTTGAGGGCCACATATAATGCCACGTATACTATTAGGAAGTAAATCACCATGTTTTGAAGTACCAGACTTTTCATCAAAGTCATGATTTTGAATGGAAGTTTTGTTTCTGCGCAACTACTTTCATCTTCGATGGATGAAATGAAACTAAACGAATAATAACAACATTTTTATTTATATAATACAGATTATAATTTTTCACTTCTCCGGTGAGTGGGTTGTACTGCACAATAGCATCGTGGAGAATAAGACCATAGGCAACGATTCCATTATCGAAAGGTGTTAGTGTTTCCATTTCCAATTTGATGTCTACTGTTGAGTTTTTAAGGATTCATTCTGTTTAGAACAGTCCATTACAAATACTGGACATGATTTGAATTCGGTGTAGTTGAATAACCATCTGTATTATCTTCATCATAGTAGTCACATCGGAAGTTCAAAAATTGCGATAGGCAGGTATGTATTGGTTAGCACTGAAGTTCAAATGCATTGCTTCATAGGGATAATACTGAATTCAGATGTACTTTAAGGTTCCTGATGTTAATGTGATCAAAATTTCCGGCTCTTGCAGACTTTGTGTACCTTTTACCTTGTTGGAATGCAACAATTATCCAGCGCGGTTTTTCCAGTTGCGTTGATGTTTTTATTGGCCATATATCAGAGGTTGCTTGTTTTAAAGCAGGTAATTCATATAACTCCCATTGACGAAATGGAACAGTAATAATAGAATTCTTATTTATTCCTTCAAATAAGTCTAGTTTCGCGGCATCACTAAGGGTTAAGTGTGGTACTTTCCATTGAATTTTATTTAGGTTATTTCCGCATCAACGTCACCATAGTAGCAGTTTGTATCGCTTCTAGATCGAATTAAAATCAACTCTTGACGCATATTCACGATCACTTGACGATAATCCTCCATTATTCCAAATATATGGTTCAATGGTATGCATACTGCAAAGGATTTTTCGCCATTTCCTCATTGAATTCTACTTGTAATGGTTCCTCATTCTTTGGTGACCACCCCAAATGGCTTAATGCTTTGCTCTTGCTTGTCGTATAAGAAATATATCCTTTAAGTGTAGATGTTATGCCGGATTTCGGCAAACGTCCACTCTTTGACCGCCTAACTCATAACGAATCTCTTCGAAAAGGAAGTTGGGGAAATTATTGGTTGTTACATGATTTTCCTTCATCTTCTTTCTTCAGCTTACCTTCTATGTACAGAAAACTATCATAAGTAGCTGTAATTAGATCCTGACTTTGAATTAAAATGCGTATTTCTTCGGAAGGTCCATACTTAGAAGAGCCATACGGAAGATAGGTGTGAATATCTGATTTAATTATAGCATCATCAAAATGTACGTTTTGAAAGATGTTTAATGATTCGGTCATTGTGTAGATGCAATGAGGGTTGATGAGTAATTAAAGATTTACTAAAGGGATGATGTCTTTTATATAAATTTCAAACTTTTAAAATTAATTGTTATTAATTATGCCTTTTACAGTTTGTTTACTTTAAATTTTTCAAGAATGCACTTAAAAGCTTTCATTGTTATGCAAAGAAAATCCTTGTTCACATTAAATATTGCATTTTTAAATTACATACTTTTGAATGCAAACCTATTGTTATTTATAGCGAAACTTTTTCTTCATAACACATTTTCATTAAATCATTAAAAAAGTTTTAAATTATTAAAATAATTTTAAAATGAGATGATTTGTTTTTTAAAAAAAATCTTTTTGCGAATAAATTTTTTTTTTTTTCACCTTTTTAAGAATCAAACAATTCAAAAAAACCTATTTTTCTAAAAATTACTATTTTGTAAATGCTTAGCTTAATGTTAACCACAACTTTTAAAAGAATGAATTAAATAAACTTAAAAAATTTAAATTTTTTGAATTTATTTATTAAAATGTAGGCATTTAAGGTTTGCCCCAAATTTAATCCTTATTTAAAATTTTCCTGAATTTCTTGATTATTTTTTTTAATTGTTTTTAATTCCGAATGTTTTTGTTCAACTGGTGGTTCATTTACCAAACTATTAATACCCTTTTATTTTCAATTTTTGTTAAACAATGTCGGTTTATTTCTAAATATTAGTTTGGTTGGAATTTTCCAAAGGATTCAAATTTTCGTTAATTTGCAGGTTTACCTTTCATAAATCCCTTTAAAGTTGACCCCAATGAATTTTTTTAATTATTTTGTTAACGCTTTGGGGAACTTCGTTTTAGTTTTAGGTAAAAGCACCCAATGTATTTTTAGTAAAATCGACCAAAGAACGTTTATCTACATTAAGCGGTTGTTTCCCTTGAAAATTTTTTGGGGTTTTTGATTTAAGTGCCAATTTCATCAACCATAGGCACCGTTGGTATTAATCCTCGAAATAATGAATTTGAAAATAAAACACTTCCCTTTGTTTTAAGGTTACCTTAGAAACCTAAAAGTTTTTTCCCAAATTACTCACGGTTTTGCCGTTGACCAAATTCTAAACTTTTATTGTCGGAAAATTGGGTTAGTTATTTTTATATGTTGTACATGGGCCCCAAATAACTTTAAATTCTTCTTTTTTTTAAAAGAACATCCCCGAAATTTTCGCTTCAATGGTGGCAAAACCGAAACTTCTAAACCTCCTTTTCACCAGTTTTGTCCCCAATTTACCCGGTCCACTTCTTCTAATTTATTCCAATTCATTTTTCTTTAATTTAGTTCTCTATAAAATATAAATATGGCATTTATGATTTCTTTAAATAATACGTTCGCCCGGGCTATCGTTTTTAAATTTTGTAAAGACCCCAATTTGTAGGTTTTAATGAATCCCACCGGTGTTATTGATTAGGCGGATTCTCCCTTCAATTTTTGGCTTTTTCATCATTGTTTTCACCCTTGAGATAAAGGATTTATAACCTAAAATGGTGTAAAACCCTTTTTTAGGTAAAATTCTTAAATTTAATGCCCCAATTTTACAATTTTCCTTAAGGCTACTTTATTGTGTTAAATTTTACCTTCATTTTTTACTATTGTTTTTAATGCAATAAATTTCACCATTCCTTCTTCACCGAAACCCGAACCGTTAGGTACCACTGCTAAATGATTTCATAAGGCGGCCGATTTAAAGGTTCCCAAGTTTTTCCAAAATTTTACTTTATTCCTTTCAAATCGGTAGTTCTTCTATTATGGGCATGGATTAAGAAAACCGGGGTTGTAGTTTTCTCTAATTTTTCCAAAATCTTAACCTAAAGCAATTCCCCATTTATTATTACGATTACTAAAAAATTTCCGTTTTAATCTTGTTCATTGGGGTATTATTTATCCTTCGTTAAAACATTTTGAAATCAAATTTGGCCTTCAATTTTCCTTAAATCGGAGGAATTTATTTCTTGGTTTATAAATACAATTCTTTAAAATTCATTCCCAAATTCCTTCCACGAAAAATATCAACCCTTGCCAAATTTTCATAGCACCAATTGTGCAAGTTAATTTACTTATTAATTTCAAATCGTATTCTTCATGTTATGGGAAAGCACAAAACCATTTAGTTTTCATTAACGTTTTAAAACCTCAACCTTTGTTAATTGAATAAATACCAGTTCAATAAATTCTTTTGCTCTTATTTTCCTCCTCTTTACATTACCAATCAACTTTAATTTTTGGGACAAGAAATTGAACAAAAAATTTAAATTATTATTCCTTATTTTATTTACATTAAGATCCAAGGAAGGGCGATTTTATTGCTTTTCATATTTATGGAAGCACAACGATTAAACATTAGTGCCTGTTTAACATAGTTGTTGAAATGTATGACCAGCAAAATTATTTGTTTCCTTATTTTTACTATCAATCCTATTTTGCAGATAAAAAAAATTTTTATTATTAATTGTTATTCTGAAATCCAACGTTTTATTCTTTCAGAATTTCCAAAGCCTACGACTCAACAAATAGATGTTTCTTTTGTTTTCTACCGAAAATTGTTAAGCCCATTAACTTTGAACCGTATTTTGTTTTTAAAAAATTTTTCTAGAATGAAATTTAACAATATTTTTATCCTCGAATTTAGAAGAATAAAATAACTTTTGTTCTTACCTTGAAAATTGTAAGCATAGACTTTGAACCATCTTTTTTTGATTTCCTGAATTGAGATTACAATTTATTTTTAAACTGAAAAAATGAATCCTTTGTTTTTTATTGAAATTGTAAGCATAACTTTGAACAATGGGCCCCTTTTTTGATTTCCGGAATTGAGAAACTTTATTTCAATAACAATGGATCGTCTTTGTTTCAATGTACCTTGTAAGCATAAACTTTTTTGAACCCGTTTTTCTTGATTTCTCAGAATTGTAAACTATATATCCTAACAATAGATCGTCTTTGTTCTCTCATGTAATTGTAAGCATAGACTTTGAACCCCTTTTTGATTTTTCAGAATTGAGATAACAATCTATTTTTATATCTAAAAATGATCCTTTGTTCTCTCAGTGGCCTTGAAAATTGTAACATAGACTTTGAAGCGTTGGAATGGACGCCTTTTTCTTGATTTCAGAATGAAGGATTTGTCTTATTTTAAACTTCCAAAACAAGGTACCTTTGTTTTTGGGGAAAAGAAAACTGTTTAAGGGAAAGGCCCCTTTTTTGTTTTAGAAGGATGTTTAAAACGGTTGGAAACGCTACCTGTTTTGGGAAACGGCCCCTGTTTTTAGGAAACGGCCCTGTTTTTAAACGGCTACCTGTTTTTGAAAGGTACCTTTTTAGGAAAGGTCCTTTTAGGGGGGACCTTTTAAGCACTTACGTTTTGAAAATGATCACTTTATTTCAGAATTAGATAACAATCTATTTCTAACTGAACAATGGATCGTCTTTGCAATTGATTATAAGCATAAACTTTAAACGTTGCTGGTATTTTTCTCAAAGAATTTTTAAGATAACAATTATTTTAACTGAACAATGAATCGTTTTGTTCTTTACCTTGAAAATTTAAGCATAGACTTTGAAGCTCGCCTTTTTTTGATTTCTAGAATTGAGATAACAATTTATTTTTTAACTGGGGCCTTTTGAAAAAGGCATAGACTTTGAACAATGCATCGCCTTTGTTTTAAATTGAATTTCCTAGAATTTTTTTCCAAAGAATGATTCAGCTAAAACAATAGATCGTCTTTGTTCTCTCATGTGACCTTGAAAGCATTGACTTTAAACAATGGGCCCCCTTTGTTTCCCAGAATAGGGCGTGGCCTCGAAACATGCATAGACTTGTCTGAGACCGAGGGCAATGACCTTCAGGACAATCAAAAACCTAGTAACTTTTCTACTGACCTTGAAGGGGACTTAGGCCTCCCTTAAAATAGGCAATGTTACTAACCTGTGACCTTGAAACGGGGGAACGCGTACGTGCACGGTGAGTTAGGATCCGTATAGCTATACTACTCACGACAGAACATTAAAAATACACAAAATGCGTTAAGAATATTGGATAGTTTAGACATTTAAGTTAGTTTATAATTAGGTACTAAGTAGTGTTGTGATTTTTTTTTTTCAATAAAAATTTTTTATACTTTATTTTTTTCATTAACAATATAAAAGAAAGTTAAGCCGATGTTATAAGTGAACAGAAGATGAAGTGTTAAAATTTTCATTTGAAACATAACCTCTAAAAATATTAATTTAATGAAAAATAAGATATTCAATTGCAGTATATCATTGAAATATACATATGATTTTATATATCCAATTTTTTGTGTAAATAGTGGAACATTCAAATTTTTTTTAATAAAAGATGCACGCCAATTACTTATGCAACACAACTTGCACTTTTGCATATCATTCTACATTTCTTTTATTTATAGTTTCATTAAAATTACATTCATACATAACTTTTTTTATATATACAAGATTGATTCACCATTAAAATGAAGCTATGATTTAATGCTATAAATAAAAAATTACTACATATTTGTATTTACAAATAAAATGTGATTTATTTTATTATAAAACAGAGAAAATTTAAATGAGTAAGTTTAATGTTGATTTATCATTTTAGTATAGCATAAAATTTAAGTGAGTTCAAAATTGCATAGAATCTCTTATGTGTTCCTTAAATTTAAATTTGAAAGTGCTACCACGTGCGCTCTTAAATGATTGATATATATTATGTATACAGATTTTTTGAATAAAACTTTCAATGTTAGGAAAAAAAGCATAATTTCATTAAATAACACTGAAGTAAATGAAAATACATTGCATGGTATCTATTATGTACATAATTTTTCAAATCCTTTCAAGTTGTAATGTAAACTGATGACATATAAAAATAGAATGCTTGTTAAATGCTTTCACAAAAATAACTGCGTTCATTATACTACAACTATTACTAACGCTGCCCGAAAATTACAAGTCATGTTTTAAGTGTTGTTTCAAAATTGGGGTAATTTAAAGAGCATTTAGATACATTAAATGGATAAATTGCATGCATATGTTTCTTCTGAGCTTACGTAAGTACAAAAGGTGTGTTTTAAGTGTTTTTGTTGTTTCAAAATGGAATTTAATTTAATGTAATTTTTTTTTCAAAAATTTATACGTAAAATGATGGATTACCACTTTAAAACACAACTGTGCTGAAAAAATTTTTTGCTCAGAATTAGACGAAAATTTAAATTTTTAAGAGCGCATTTTTCTAGGACTTTAGTTTCTCCCTCCCCAAAGCCTGAACCCCTGCACTGGAGCACGTCCTCGTCGACTCGTTTTTATCTCTTTCCATACATATGTACATACATCTTTTCTTACATAAATTTCAAACATAATCAATTTATAGTTCAAAAAGTCTATCGTTTACAAACAAAATTCAATTTTAACAGTACTTGAATAAATTTCAAATCATAATAATACTATATGGTCATTTTAATTGCAGCTTTTCCATTAAGTACAATCCATTTAACTTGAATTAATTGTGTATATATATGAAGATTTCTAAAGTTCAATTACTTAATTACTTTATTTCATGAAAATGTTACAATCATTTTAGAAAAACCGTATTACAAATAGTTTACAAATTAGTTACATTAAGTTTTATTATATCATATTTCAAGGTGAATTTGGGAAAAAATGTATGTTTAATATTCCAATAGTGAGGATTTTTTCCAAAATTCTATCATTGGCGTCTAATTTATTATCTGTATACGAAAAAATTTTGGGAAAGGATTATCAGTTTATTTATTAAGAATAAAACGTTATTTCTTTTTTTTAATTGGAAAAAATTTTTATCAATTTTTTTGTTTTGGGAAATTTTTAAACTGCTATTATTGGCGCTCTTATTTATTGGACCTGTATACGAAATTTCAAATTTTGGGTAAAGGATTATCGAGTTGTGATTTATTAAAAACCCAACGTTCAGTTTCGTTTTACTTTAATTGGTAAAACAAATTTTTTTATCACATTTTTTTGTTTTAAATTTTGAAACTGCTATTATTGGCGCTCTTATTTATTGGACCTGTTACGAAATTTCAGAATTTTTGGGTAAAATTATCGAGTTGTGATTTATTAAGCAACAACAACGTTCAGTTTCGTTTACTTTTTGGTAAAACAAATTTTTTATCACATTTTTTGTTTTAAATTTTTGAAACTGCTATTATTGGGCTCTTATTTATTGGACCTGTATACGAAATTTCAAATTTTGGGTAAAGGATTATCGAGTTGTGATTTATTAACAACTAACAACGTTCAGTTTCGTTTTACTTTAATTGGTAAAACAAATTTTTTATCACATTTTTTTTGTTTTGGGAAATTTTGAAACTGCTATTATTGGCGCTCTTATTTATTGGACCTGTATACGAAATCAAGTTGTGATTTATTAAGCAATTAACAACGTTCAGTTCGTTAAAACTAAAATTTAAAACAAAAATTTTTTTTTCACATTTTTTGTTTTGGAATTTTGATGCTATTTTCGCTCTTTTTTTGCCATCCAAAATTGGAATTTTTAAAGGCAATTTAAAATAAATTAAATAAAATTACCAATTTCAATTTAACATTTTCAAAATTTTTAAATTTTTATTTTAAATTTTTTTAAGCTATCCTTCGCTTTTTTTTAGCTAATCAAAAATTAAAATTTTGGTTAAAATTAACTGATTTATAAAAAATATTTAATTTTAAAAAGAACTCAAAAGTCAAATTTATATAACAGGATGTTTTATTTTTTTCTTTTTTTTAATATAATTTTAGCATTTCTTCCAAAATTTGGTAATTTAATAAATATATAAAAATGTTTTATTTATTTTAAAATAAAATAAAAAAATAAATTCAATTAAAAATATGGAAACTTTTTTCGTATTAAGTTTAAAGTTTTTCCACATTTTGGAATTTAAATCCTATTTTGGCCTGTTAATTTTATTTAATAAAAAATTAAAATTTTTTAAAAAAAAATTTATGATTTTTCAGTGAAGTTTCAAGTACATTAAATAAAAATCATTTCTTAAAATTTTTCACATTCTTTATTTTGAGAATTTTGATTTTCATTGCGTTTCAAAGTCCAAACCAAAAAAATTTTTTAAACTTGATTTTAAATTTAAATTAAATTTATGTTCATTTCTTTACTAATTTGTTAATTTAAAAATATGTAAGAAACTGTTTAATATATATATATATATATATATATATATATATATATATATATATATATATATATATATATATATATATATATATATATATATTATAAAATATTATACAAAATTCAATTAAAACCATATGGAAACATTTTAAATTTCACTTTTTTCTTTCTTCACCCAACACTTTCATCAAATGAAGTGCCTTTTCCATGCAATATAACATAACTACTGTAATTATTTATTTACTAAAGCACCTTTATTTCATGGCACATTCACTAAGTTGCATCATTTTCTTTTACCTCATACAGTCAAATCTATCCTCAAATTTCCAATTAACACCTCGAGTCTTTTCTTCCTCTCGTCAATCAATAATTTTTTTCTTCTTATCATTCTTTTACTTTCACCATTTCTAGCAATAAAAGTTTACTGAATAATGCAATCCCAAAGCCTTTTATTATAAACATGCATCCTTTCAAAAAAACTCAAAAACTTTTAGATTTATAAGAATGATTACCTTGCAACTTCTATTTTAGCTTTTCACCTTGACCTTATATTTCAAAAATATGAACCCCGTAAGTCAATAACCTTCAAAACTATTTTTGATTTATGATTACCTTGCAATTTTTTAGTTTGACCAACTACATTTTAAATTCCGCTTAAAGTTCGACCTTGAGCTCCAAAATCTTCCGATTTCACCACCAGAGGGCAGTGACCAAAAATTTAAATCCCCGCCAAAACATGCGTGGAGCGCGTTCTGGCATAACGAGAAAACTCACTCGACCAAATAAATCCCCATAAGATTTACATGGGTCCAACTGGTCCAGGATCGGCATATAAAAATATGACACCACCGTAAGTCTTCGACCTTGAATACTATTTTGATTACCCAACTTCTATTTTACCTTTGACCTTGACTTGGGGTTACCAACCAATAGTGGCCTTAGCAGGGACCGTTACCAACAACGTCCTTCACTTAGCACCCTTCAAATAGGCAATGTTACCAACCAAAATCTAGTGACTTTTCGGTGACTTTTTCAGATCTGGTGACAAAAGTGACAAAGTGGATCCAAAGTCAGTATATTACTACTGAAGTCCAAGTCCAAGTCCGAAGTCCAAGTCCAAGTCCAAAGTCCAAGTCCAAGTCCGTCCAAGTCCAAGTCCAAGTCCAAAGTCCAAGTCCAAAAGTCCAAGTCCGACCAAGTCCAAGTCCAAAGTCCAAGTCCAAAGTCCAAAGGCCAAAGTCCAAAGTCCAAACTCCCAAAGTCCAAAGTCCAAGTCCAAGTCCAAGTCCAAAGTCCAAGTCCAAGTCCAAAGTCCGTCCAAGTCCAAGTCCAAGTCCAAGTCCAAAGTCCAGAAAGTCCAAGTCCAAAGTCCAAGTCCAAGTCCAAGTCCAAGTCCAAGTCCCCAAGTCCAAGTCCAAGTCCAAAGTCCAAGTCCAAAGTCCAAAGTCCAAGTCCAAGTCCAAAGTCCAAAGTCCAAGTCCAAGTCCAAAGTCCAATGTCCAAAGTCCAAAGGCCAAAGTCCGTTCCCAAAGTCCAAAGCCAAAGTCCAAAGTCCAAAGTCCAAAGTCCAAAGTCCAAAGTCCAAAGTCCAAAGTCCAAAGTCCAAAGTCCAAAGTCCAAAGTCCAAGTCCAAAGTCCAAAGTCCAAAGTCAAAGTCCAAAGTCCAAAGTCCAAAGTCCAAAGTCCAAAGTCCAAAGTCCAAAGTCCAAAGTCCAAAGTCCAAGTCCAAAGTCCAAAGTCCAAAGTCCAAAGTCCAAAGTCCAAAGTCCAAAGTCCAAAGTCCAAAGTCCAAAGTTTAAAGTCCAAGTCCCAAAGTCCAAAGTCCAAAGTCCAAAGTCCAAAGTCCAAAGTCCAAAGTCCAAAGTCCAAAGTCCAAAGTCAAAGTCCAAAGTCCAAAGTCCAATGTCCAAAGTCCAAAGGCCAAAGTCCAAGGTCCAAACTCCCAAAGTCCAAAGCACAAAGTCCTAAGTCCATAGTCCAAAGTCCAAAGTCCAAAGTCCAAGGTCCAAAGTCCAAAGTCCAAAGTCCAAAGTCCAAAGTCCAAAGTCCAAAGTCCAAAGTCCAAAGTCCAAAGTCCAAAGGCCAAAGTCCAAAGTCCAAATCCAAAGTCCAAAGTCCAAAGTCCAAAGTCCAAGTCCAAAGTCCAAAGTCCAAAGTCCAAAGTCCAAAGGCCAAAGTCCAAAGTCCAAACTCCAAAGTCCAAAGCCAATGTCTAAAGTCCAAAAAGTCCAAAGTCCAAAGTCCAAGTCCAAGTCCAAGTCCAAAGTCCAAGTCCAAAGTCCAAAGTCCAAAGTCCAAAGTCCAAAGTCCAAAGTCCAAAGTCCAAAGTCCAAAGTCCAAAGTCCAAGTCCAAGTCCAAGTCCAAGTCCAAGTCCAAAGTCCAAAGTCCAAAGTCCAAAGTCCAAAGTCCAAAGTCCAAAGTCCAAAGTCCAAAGTCGAAAGTCGAAAGTCCAAAGTCCAAAGTCCAAGTCCAAGTCCAAGTCCAAAGTCCAAAGTCCAAAGTCCAAAGTCCAAAGTCCAAAGTCCAAAGTCCAAAGTCCAAAGGCCAAAGTCCAAAGTCCAAATCCCAAAGTCCAAAGCCAAAGTCCAAAGTCCAAAGTCCAAAGTCCAAAGTCCAAGTCCAAAGTCCAAAGTCCAAAGTCCAAAGTCCAAAGTCCAAAGTCCAAAGTCCAAAGTCCAAAGTCCAAAATCCAAAGTCCAAATCCAAAGTCCAAAGTCCAAAAAAGTCCAAAGTCCAAAGTCCAAAGTCCAAAGTCCAAAGTCCAAACTCCCAAAGTCCAAAGCCCAAAGTCCAAAGTCCAAAGTCCAAAGTCCAAAGTCCAAAGTCCAAAGTCCAAAGTCCAAAGTCCAAAGTCCAAATCCAAAGTCCAAAGTCCAAAGTCCAAAGTCCAAAGTCCAAAGTCCAAAGTCCAAAGTCCAAAGTCCAAAGTCCAAAGTCCAAAGTCCAAAGTCCAAAGTCCAAAGTCCAAAGTCCAAAGTCCAAAGTCCAAAGTCCAAAGTCCAAAGTCCAAAGTCCAAAGCCAAAGTCCAAAGTCCAAATCCAAAGTCCAAAGCCAAAGTCCAAAGCCAAAGTCCAAAGTCCAAAGTCCAAAGTCCAAAGTCCAAAGTCCAAAGTCCAAAGTCCAAAGTCCAAAGTCCAAAGTCCAAAGTCCAAAGTCAAAGTCCAAAGTCCAAAGTCCAAAGTCCAAAGTCCAAAGTCCAAAGTCCAAAGTCCAAAGTCCAAAGTCCAAAGTCCAAGTCCAAAGTCCAAAGTCCAAAGTCCAAAGTCCAAAGTCCAAAGTCCAAAGTCCAAAGTCCAAAGTCCAAAGTCCAAAGTCCAAAGTCCAAAGTCCAAAGTCCAAAGTTTAAAGTCCAAAGTCCAAAGTCCAAGTCCAAAGTCCAAAGTCCAAAGTCCAAAGTCCAAAGTACAAAGTCCAAAGTCCAAAGTCCAAAAATCTAATGTTATAGTCCAAAATCCAAAATCAAAGTCCAAAGTACAAAGTCCAAAGTCCAAAGTACAAAGTCCAAAGTCCAAAGTACAAAGTCCAAAGTCCAAAGTCCAAAGTCCAAAGTCCAAAGTCCAAAGTCCAAAGTCCAAAGTCCAAGTCCAAAGTCCAAAGTCCAAGTCCAAGTCCAAAGTCCAAGTCCAAAGTCCAAAGTCCAAAGTCCGTAAAGTCCAAAGTCCAAGTCCAAAGTCCAAAGTCCAAAGTCCAGTCCAAGTCCAAAGTCCAAAGTCCAAAGTCCAAAGTCCAAAGTCCGTCCAAGTCCAAGTCCAAGTCCAAGTCCAAAGTCCAAAGTCCAAAGTCCGTCCAAGTCCAAAGTCCAAGTCCAAATCCAAGTCCAAGTCCAAGTCCAAAGTCCAAGCCAAGTCCAAGTCCAAAGTCCGTCCAAGTCCAAGTCCAAAGTCCAAGTCCAAAGTCCAAGCCAAAGTCCAAAGTCCAAATCCAAAGTCCAAAGTCCAAAGTCCAAAGTCCAAAGTCCAAAGTCCAAGTCCAAGTCCAGTCCAAGTCCAAAGTCCAAGTCCAAAGTCCAAGTCCAAGTCCAAAAGTCCAAAGTCCAAAGTCCAAGTCCAGTCCAAAGTCCAAGTCCAAAGTCCAAAGTCCAAAGTCCAAAGTCCAAAGTCCAAAGTCCAAAGTCCAAAGTCCAAAGCCAAAATCCAAAGTCCTAAGTCCTAAGTCCAAAGTCCAAAGTCCAAAGTCCAAAGCCAAAGTCCAAAGTCCAAATCCAAAGTCCAAAGCCAAAGTCCAAAGTCCAAAGTCCAAAGTCCAAAGCCAAAGTCCAAAGTCCAAATCCAAAGTCCAAAGCCAAAGTCCAAAGTCCAAGTCCAAAGTCCAAAGTCCAAAGTCCAAAGTCCAAAGTCCAAAGTCCAAAGTCCAAGTCCAAAGTCCAAAGTCCAAAGTCCAAAGTCCAAGTCCAAAGTCCAAAGTCCAAAGTCCAAAGTCCAAAGTCCAAAGTCCAAAGTCCAAAATCCAAAGTCCAAAGTCCAAAGTCCAAAGTCCAAAGTCCAAATCCAAAGTCCAAAGTCCAAAGTCCAAAGTCCAAAGTCCAAAGTCCAAAGTCCAGAGTCCAAAGTCTAAAGCTAAAGTCTAAAGTAAAAAGCCCAAAGTCAACGTCTAAAGTCCAAAGTCTAAAGTCCAAAGACCAAAGTTCAAAGTCCAAAGTCCAAAGTCCAAAAGTCCAAAGTCCAAAGTAAAGTCCAAAGTCCAAAGTCCAAAGTCCAAAGTCCAAAGTCCAAAGTCCAAAGTCCAAAGTCCAAAGTCCAAAGTCCAAAGTCCAAAGTCCAAAGTCCAAAGTCCAAAGTCCAAAGTCCAAGTCCAAAGTCCAAAGTCCAAAGTCCAAAGTCCAAAGTCCAAAGTCCAAAGTCCAAAGTCCAAAGTCCAAAGTCCAAAGTCCAAAGTCCAAAGTCCAAATCCAAAGCCAAAGTCCAAAGTCCAAAGTCCAAAGTCCAAAGTCCAAAGTCCAAAGTCCAAAGTCCAAAGTCCAAAGTCCAAAGTCCAAAGTCCAAAGTCCAAAGTCCAAAGTCCAAAGTCCAAAGTCCAAAGTCCAAAGTCCAAAGTCCAAAGTCCAAAGTCCAAAGTCCAAAGTCCAAAGTCCAAAGTCCAAAGTCCAAAGTCCAAAGTCCAAAGTCCAAAGTCCAAAGTCCAAAGTCCAAAGTCCAAAGTCCAAAGTCCAAAGTCCAAAGTCCAAAGTCCAAAGTCCAAAGTCCAAAGTCCAAAGTCCAAAGTCCAAAGTCCAAAGTCCAAAGTCCAAAGTCCAAAGTCCAAAGTCCAAAGTCCAAAGTCCAAAGTCCAAAGTCCAAAGTCCAAAGTCCAAAGTCCAAAGTCCAAAGTCCAAAGTCCAAAGTCCAAAGTCCACAAGTCCAAAGTCCAAAGTCCAAAGTCCAAAGTCCAAAGTCCAAAGTCCAAAGTCCAAAGTCCAAAGTCCAAAGTCCAAAGTCCAAAGTCCAAAGTCCAAAGTCCAAAGTCCAAAGTCCAAAGTCCAAAAGTCCAAAGTCCAAAGTCCAACAGTCCAAAGTCCAAAGTCCAAAGTCCAAAGTCCAAAGTCCAAAGTCCAAAGTCCAAAGTCCAAAGTCCAAAGTCCAAAGTCCAAAGTCCAAAGTCCAAAGTCCAAAGTCCAAAGTCCAAAGTCCAAGCCAAGTCCAAGTCCAAGTCCAAAGTCCAAAGTCCAAAGTCCCAAAGTCCAAAGTCCAAAGTCCAAAGTCCAAAGTCCAAAGTCCAAAGTCCAAAGTCCAAAGTCCAAAGTCCAAAGTCCAAAGTCCAAAGTCCAAAGTCCAAAGTCCAAAGTCCAGTCCAAAGTCCAAAGTCCAATCAGTCCAAAGTCCAAAGTCCAAGTCCAGTCCAAAGTCCAAAGTCCAAAGTCCAAAGTCCATAGTCCAACATAGTCAAGTCCAAAGTCCAAAGTCCAAAGTCCAAAGTCCAAAGTCCAAAGTCCAAAGTCCAAAGTCCAAAGTCCAAAGTCCAACAGTCCAAGTCCAAGTCCAAGTCCAAGTCCAACAGTCCAAAGTCCAAAGTCCAAAGTCCAAGTCCAAGTCCAAGTCCAAGTCCAAAGTCCAAAGTCCAAAGTCCAAAGTCCAAAGTCCAAAGTCCAAAGTCCAAAGTCCAAAGTCCAAAGTCCAAAGTCCAAAGTCCAAAGTCCAAAGTCCAAAGTCCAAAGTCCAAGTCCAAGTCCAAGTCCAAAGTCCAAAGTCCAAAGTCCAAAGTCCAAAGTCCAAAGTCCAAAGTCCAAAGTCCAAAGTCCAAAGTCCAAAGTCCAAAGTCCAAAGTCCAAAGTCCAAAGTCCAAAGTCCAAAGTCCAAAGTCCAAAGTCCAAAGTCCAAAGTCCAAAGTCCAAA
>JARFJB010002087.1:12257500-12307500 GCA_036346205.1 Vesta saturnalis | reverse complement strand
CAAAGTCCAAAGTCCAAAGTCCAAAGTCCAAAGTCCAAAGCCAAAGTCCAAAGTCCAAAGTCCAAAGTCCAAAGTCCAAAGTCCAAAGTCCAAAGTCCAAAGTCCAAAGTCCAAAGTCCAAAGTCCAAAGTCCAAAGTCCAAAGTCCAAAGTCCAAAGTCCAAAGTCCAAAGTCCAAAGTCCAAAGTCCAAAGTCCAAAGTCCAAAGTCCAAAGTCCAAAGTCCAAAGTCCAAAGTCCAAAGTCCAAAGTCCAAAGTCCAAAGTCCAAAGTCCAAAGTCCAAAGTCCAAAGTCCAAAGTCCAAAGTCCAAAGTCCAAAGTCCAAAGTCCAAAGTCCAAAGTCCAAAGTCCAAAGTCCAAAATTCCAAAGTCCAAAGTCCAAGTCCAAAGTCCAAAAGTCCAAAGTCCAAAGTCCAAGTCCAAGTCCAAAGTCCAAAGTCCAAAGTCCAAAGTCCAAAGTCCAAAGTCCAAAGTCCAAAGTCCAAAGTCCAAAGTCCAAAGTCCAAAGTCCAAAGTCCAAAGTCCAAAGTCCAAAGTCCAAAGTCCAAAGTCCAAAGTCCAAAGTCCAAAGTCCAAAGTCCAAAGTCCAAAGTCCAAAGTCCAAAGTCCAAAGTCCAAAGTCCAAAGTCCAAAGTCCAAAGTCCAAAGTCCAAAGTCCAAAGTCCAAAGTCCAACCAAACACACACACACACAACAAAGTCCAAAGTCCAAAGTCCAAAGTCCAAAGTCCAAAGTCCAAAGTCCAAAGTCCAAAGTAACCAAATCAAAGTCCAAAGTCCACAGTCCAAAGTCCAAAGTCCAAAGTCCAATCCAAAGCCAAAGTCCAAAGTCCAAAGTCAAAGTCCAAACCAAAGTCCAACAAAGTCCAAAGCCCAAAGCCAAAGTCCAAAGCCCAAAGCCAAAGTCCAAAGTCCAAAGTCAAAGTCCAAAGTCCAAAGTCCAAAGTCCAAAGTCCAAAGTCCAAAGTCCAAAGTCCAAAGTCCAAAGTCCAAAGTCCAAAGTCCAAAGTCCAAAGTCCAAAGTCCAAAGTCCAAAGTCCAAAGTCCAAGTCAAAGTCCAAAGTCCAAAGTCCAAAGTCCAAAGTCCAAAGTCCAAAGTCCAAAGTCCAAAGTCCAAAGTCCAAAGTCCAAAGTCCAAAGTCAAAGTCCAAAGTCCAAAGTCCAAAGTCCAAAGTCCAAAGTCCAAAGTCCAAAGTCCAAAGTCCAAAGTCCAAAGTCCAAAGTCCAAAGTCCAAAGTCCAAAGTCCAAAGTCCAAAGTCCAAAGTCCAAAGTCCAAATCCAAAGTCCAAAGTCCAAAGTCCAAAGTCCAAAGTCCAAAGTCCAAAGTCCAAAGTCCAAAGTCCAAAGTCCAAAGTCCAAAGTCCAAAGTCCAAAGTCCAAAGTCCAAAGTCCAAAGTCCAAAGTCCAAAGTCCAAAGTCCAAAGTCCAAGTCCAAAGTCCAAAGTCCAAAGTCCAAAGTCCAAAGTCCAAAGTCCAAATCCAAAGTCCAAAGTCCAAGTCCAAAGTCCAACAGTCCAACATCCAAAGTCCACAAGTCCAAAGTCCAAAGTCCAAAGTCCAAAGTCCAAAGTCCAAAGTCCAAAGTCCAGTCCAAAGTCCAAGTCCAAGTCCAAGTCCAAAGTCCAAAGTCCAAAGTCCAAAGCCAAAGTCCAAAGTCCAAATCCAAAGTCCAAAGTCCAAAGTCCAAAGTCCAAAGTCCAAAGTCCAAAGGCCAAAGTCCAAAGTCCAAAATCCAAAGTCCAAAGTCCAAAGTCCAAAGTCCAAGTCCAAAGTCCAAAGTCCAAAGTCCAGTCCGAAGCAGTCCAAAGTCCAGCCAAAGTCCAAAGCCAAAGTCCAAAGTCCAAAGTCAAAGTCCAAAGTCCAAAGTCCAAAGTCCAAAGTCCAAGTCCAAAGTCCAAAGTCCAAAGTCCAAAGTCCAAGTCCAAAGTCCAAAGTCCAAAGTCCAAGTCCAATCCAAAGTCCAAAGTCCAAGTCAAAGCCAAAGTCCAACAAAGTCCAAAGCCAAAGTCCAAAGTCCAAAGCCAAATCCAAAGTCCAAGCAGTCCAAAGTCCAAAGTACCAAGTCCAAAGTCCAAAGTCAAAGTCCAAAGCCAAAGTCCAAAGTCCAATCCAAAGTCCAGTCCAAAGTCCAAAGTCCAAAGTCCAAGTCCAAAGTCCAAAGTCCAAAGTCCAATAAGCCAAAGTCCAAAGTCAACAAAGTCCAAAGTCCAAAGTCCAAAGTCAAATCAAAGTCCAAAGTCCAAAGTCCAAATCCAAAGTCCAGCACAAAGTCCAAAGTCCAAAGCCAAAGTCCAAAGTCCAATCCAAAGTCCAAAGTCCAAAGTCCAAAGTCCAAAGTCCAAAGTCCAAAGTCCAAAGTCCAAAGTCCAAAGTCCAAAGTCCAAAGTCCAAAGTCCAAAGTCCAAAGTCCAAAGTCCAAAGTCCAAACTCCCAAAGTCCAAAGTCCAAAGTCCAAAGTCCAAAGTCCAAAGTCCAAAGTCCAAAGTCCAAAGTCCAAAGTCCAAAGTCCAAAGTCCAAAGTCCAAAGTCCAAAGCCAAAGTCCAAAGTCCAAAGTCCAAAGTCCAAAGTCCAAAGTCCAAAGTCCAAAGTCCAAAGTCCAAAGTCCAAAGTCCAAAGTCCAAAGTCCAAAGTCCAAAGTCCAAAGTCCAAAGTCCAAAGTCCAAAGTCCAAAGTCCAAAGTCCAAAGTCCAAAGTCCAAAGTCCAAAGTCCAAAGTCCAAAGTCCAAGTCCAAAGTCCAAAGTCCAAAGTCCAAAGTCCAAAGTCCAAAGTCCAAAGTCCAAAGTCCAAAGTCCAAAGTCCAAAGTCCAAAGTCCAAAGTCCAAAGAAAGTCCAAAGTCCAAAGTCCAAAGTCCAAAGTCCAAAGTCCAAAGTCCAAAGTCCAAAGTCCAAAGTCCAAAGTCCAAAGTCCAAAGTCCAAAGTCCAAAGTCCAAAGTCCAAAGTCCAAAGTCCAAAGTCCAAAGTCCAAAGTCCAAAGTCCAAAGTCCAAAGTCCAAAATCCAAAGTCCAAAGTCCAAAGTCCAAAATCCAAAGTCCAAACTCCCAAAGTCCAAAGTCCAAAGTCCAAAGTCCAAAGCCCAAAGTCCAAAGTCCAAAGGCCAACGTCCAAAGTCCAAAGTGAAAAGTCCAAAGTCCAAAGTCCAAAGTTCAAAGTCCAAAGTCCAAAGTCCAAAGTCCAAAGTCCAAAGTCCAAAGTCCAAAGTCCAAAGTCCAAAGTCCAATGTCCAAAGTCCAAAGTCCAAAGTCCAATGTTCAAAGTCCAAAGTCCAAAGTCTAAAGTCCAAAGTCCAAAGTCCAAAGTCCAAAGTCCAAAATCCAAAGTCCAAAGTCCAAAGTCCAAAGTCCAAAGTCCAATGTCCAAAGTCCAAAGTCCAAAGTCCAAAGCCAAAGTCCAAAGTCCAAAATCCAAAGTCCAAAGTCCAAAGTCCAAAGTCCAAAGTCCAATGTCCAAAGTCCAAAGTCCAAAGTCCAAAAGCCAAAGTCCAAAGTCCAAAGTCCAAAGTCCAAAGTCCAAAGTCTAAAGTCCAAAGTCCAAAGTCCAAACTCCCAAAGTCCAAAGTCCAAAGTCCAAAGTCCAAAGTCCAAAGTCCAAAGTCCAAAGTCCAAAGTCCAAAGTCCAAAGTCCAAAGTCCAAAGTCGAAAGTCGAAAGTCGAAAGTCGAAAGTCGAAAGTCGAAAGTCGAAAGTCCAAAGTCCAAAGTCCAAAGTCCAAAGTCCAAAGTCCAAAGTCCAAAGTCCAAAGTCCAAAGTCCAAAGTCCAAAGTCCAAAGTCCAAAGTCCAAAGTCCAAAGTCCAAGGTCCAAAGGCCAAAGTCCAAAGTCCAAACTCCCAAAGTCCAAAGCACAAAGTCCAAAGCACAATGTCCAAAGTCCAAAGTCCAAAGTCCAAAGTCCAAAGTCCAAAGTCCAAAGTCGAAAGTCCAAAGTCCAAAGTCCAAAGTCCAAAGTCCAAAGTCCAAAGTCCAAAGTCCAAAGTCCAAAGTCCAAAGTCCAAAGTCCAAAGTCCAAAGTCCAAAGTCCAAAGTCCAAAGTCCAAAGTCCAAAGTCCAAAGTCCAAAGTTTAAAGTCCAAAGTCCAAATCCCAGAGTCCAGCGTCCAACGTCCAAAGTCCAAAGTCCAAAGTCCAAAGTCCAAAGTCCAAAGTCCAAAGTCCAAAGTCCAAAGTTAAAAGTCCAAAGTCCAAAGTCCAAAGGTCAAAGTCCAAAGTCCAAAGTCCAAAGTCCAAAGCCCAAAGTCCAAAGTCCAAAGTCCAAAGTCCAAAGGCCAAAGTCCAAAGTCCAAAGTCCAAAGTCCAAAGTCCAAAGTCCAAAGTCCAAATTCCAAAGTCCAAAGGCCAAAGTCCAAAGTCCAAAGTCCAAAGTCTAAAGTCCAAAATTCCAAAGTCCAAAGTCCAAAGTCCAAAGTCCAAAGTCCAAAGTCCAAAGTCCAAAGTCCAAAGTCCAAAGTTCAAAGTGCAAAGTCCAAAGTCCAAAGTCCAAAGTCCAAAGTCCAAAGTGCAAAGTCCAAAGTCCAAAGTCCAAAGTCCAAAGTCCAAAGTCCAAAGTCCAAAGTCCAAAGTCCAAAGTCCAAAGTCCAAAGTCCAGAGACCAAAGTCCAAAGGCCAAAATCTAAAGTCCAAAGTTCAAAGTCCAAAGTCCAAAGTCCAAAGTCCAAAGTCCAAAGTTCAAAGTCCAAAGTCCAAAGTCCAAAGTCCAAAGTCCAAAGTCCAAAGTCCAAAGTCCAAAGTCCAAAGGCCAAAGTCCAAAGTCCAAAGTCCAAAGTCCAAAGTTCAAAGTGCAAAGTACTACTGGAATTATTAACTGGTTCTTTATTATGTAGATTCCACGTTATATCAAATATCTTGTATGTGAAACGAGACTTACTAAAGTTTGTACAATGACGCATGCGTTGCGTATTGACTGAAATCAAATACCAAACTGTCAAAACTGTTAAATGGTAACTTCCTAAAAATGTGATCTTAATTTTGTAATTGAAATTGAAATTTGGAAAGAAGACTAATTTTTTAATTGATTTACAGATGTTTACACAGCTATTGCATAAACATTTACACTTATACATAAAATTTAAATGCAGGAAATCACACAAATAATGAATACAAGTTGAAGGGTTATGATTAAAAATTGACTCACATGTGCATCGGCATAACTTCAAAAGGATGTGTTCATACAGCTGGTTCCAATTCCAAACGTAAGTTCCTTGCAATCTGTGATCTTTGTTATTGATCCGTTCCACTTGCTGCTGCAGTACTTCCAATAATTCAACAATGTCCCTCGAATAAATGGTTGCTTTTCTTGTGGTAAATGTGCTTATAATTGCTTAAATGTTTTCACCCAAGCACTTAATTATTTATAATAATATTTATTTAATTGTTGTATTAAAATGTTTCAATTATTTTCGGTTTGAATATTGCATTAAAGTTGTAAAAATTTTAAATTAACTTCACTTTTCTTTTTAGCATCCGATATGGAATATCATTTATTAATGTAACGCAGTAGAAAATAAACATCAATTGGAAAAATTGAATAAATTTTATTTTACGACAACGTAACCAAAAATAAATTACAACCACCGAACTTTTTAAAACGTCAAACATAAATCGTAACAACTGTTAAATTTAAATCGTAATAAACTTTTCCGCCTTTCGATATGTTAACAAATCATTACAACCACGTTAATTTAGATGTAATGTTACTCATTACTCCCATAGGCCCGTAATAACTTTCCCGTTACCATCGAAACTGAAAATTCTTTAGATATAGACAGAAAATTATTAATAAATGCGCTAGAAAGATGTAAATT
Source organism: Vesta saturnalis (assembly GCA_036346205.1). Taxonomy (NCBI): domain Eukaryota; kingdom Metazoa; phylum Arthropoda; class Insecta; order Coleoptera; family Lampyridae; genus Vesta; species Vesta saturnalis. Next base: position 12,301,704 of record JARFJB010002087.1, on the reverse strand, counting down.
TACCTTTTCTCGAAATTTAGTTGCCATGAAATAAATGCGTAGATGGTTTGTCAAATAAACGTCAGTCTGACAATTAAGTAATATGTATTTAATAAAAATGCTGTTTGCAATTATAGTGCAAAATAATATCTCTTCAGGCGGAAAAATATTGTACGCGCTACAGGAGTAATGTGGGTTACAGTCTCAGCTTGTTACGCCCTCAGCTACGCTTCGGGCGCAACCTCAAGCTTCGACTGTAAAATGCCACATTACTCCCTAGCAGCGTAAATAACTATTACGAACATGGAAATTTATCGGTAACCTAACTTTATTTAAGATTGTAGGTTAAGAACAATTGTTTCTGAACTCTCGTCTCTTCAACAAACTCGTATCAAAATTTCCGATAAATAAACGTGGTTTTAAACTTACGTGTTAACACAAAACACAACACTTTTACCTTTGTCATAAAAATTTAAACTTTGAGAAACAAATAGAAAAGAGCGAGCTGTTCTGGAACAATTCCTTATATACTCTCCTGTTAGCTACAAAAATTTCATTTTTTTTTTAAGAATATAAACAAGGTAACCAACAAACCAAGTCTGTGATTGGTTAATGTAAATTTGAAAACCTATCCAAAATATAAATTATGCTATAAGTTTTTTAGTAAGCTACTGATTTAAATTTTAAAAACAGAAATGAAATCGGTGCAATATTCCGCACAAAATGATACCTCACTTGATATACATCTGTTAAAAAATGTACGATTTGACTTATCCTAGACTAAATTTGCTTAAGTATATCTAAAAAATCTTACTTTCTACACTTAAACTAAATACATATTCGTGATCTGCACGAAAATTTGAATTAGAAAACATTCATTTCATCTCCAACATCTCAAATTTAGAGGAAAATTCTTTTTTACATATGAAATTAGTGTAGTTAACCCCATTTTATTTAATTTATGTTCAAATGACTTGTACAAAGTAAATTACTGCATGCAAATGAGGAAAACCTCCTATTAATTATATTAACAACTTATTCTAAGCTCAACTTACTCTAAAAAACTGTAAATTTGCAAAAAACCTTAAATTTAAAACTTAACCTAACTTAATTTTAATGTTCATATAATTTGCGTATTTAACGTCCAAATTAATCAAAATGTTACTCACATAACTTATAAAATCTGTCTTTAATATTCTCAATGTTCACTTTACTTGTAGTGTTTAAATATTAGTCACTTTAACGATCCATATTATTTAACACATTTCTTTAAAAATCGAACACAAAAATGTGTCTGCATGTAAATATCCATATATTAAATTGTTGTGTAAATTGTGCTTAACGTTTACTATGCACTACTTTGTCTGTCGCACTTATACTTTCACTACCATTGTGAGTAATAATTAAATCATGTTCGTACTGTAACCCTTTCTCAAATTTTCACATCTTTCCTGCATTTTACCTGACCATAACTCTAGACTGTGTGCTAAACATCTGTAAAATACCCAAATGCCAAAATACTTTATGTGAAATGTAAATTTAATGAAATGATTTCTACAAACTTAATCGTACTTACAAATATAACTTCATTTAACCTTTCTGACATGTTTCTTATGTAGCACAATGCTTTTTATGACTGAACCAACATGTACACATCTTATTAAGCCCGTTTCATCAAAACAAATCACTTTTTTTCAATACTTCAAATAAATGCAGTATAAATATACCGTAATTGATCTCAAATTGTTCTACATAAAAATTACAAGCTTAAACTCTCAAATCCCTGTCTTAACCTTATATCTAACCATCTCAATATATATATACAATAGGGCCTCGTTAATCCGGACAGGCATAAACAAGACCCTTTGTGGATTATCGAGGCATCCGGATTGTGGTCTACAATATTTTAGTGGTAAGAAAACCCATGTTTAACCTTAGTTTCTTTAATTAGTTATCGAATAGAACAAGTGAGACAAGACAGAAGTACATCAAATGGAATGGGAAACCTAATACATACATACATGCAATTGTACATTGAATTACAAACATGTAAGAAATCTGCGCATTTGACATGAAATTTAAAAAAACAGAAGTTTAATTCTTCTTGAAAACGTCTGTAATACTCTCCTACTTATAATTTTCGTATTCATAAGCTCGATCGCTAAGTTGACGGTGAAACATGGCTTCGTGGCTACCAAATTCGTTATCTTCAGCCCATTTCAAAGCAGTGTTTAAAGCTCGCACTGCTCATTGCCTTCACACATTACCGCTCGCACTTATTTGAGGGTCATTGGGTTCCCTCAACCTGTTGAACAGCTCGTCTAAAAGGACATCTACTGGTTCGTAGTTATCGTCAGTGAGTAATCCAGGGTGCAGATTCTTCGATGATTTTTCAGTTCGGGATGCTTTAAAAGCCGCCAAGCCGAAGTAAGATCCTTTTATGTATTTTAATGATTCAGGAGGTTCTCTTGCACGATGCAAAACAGTTAATCAAAAGTGATTGGCTGTAATCTAACTTCTCATTTTGTGTAACGTTTTGAACCATTACTTGTGTGCACGCCGTGGTGTAAGGCGGCAGGAACATTGCAAAAATTCTGCCGTCTTCAGTGACAAGTTCGCCTGATGATGGATGGCCGGAATAATTATCCAACAGTAACATTGCCTGAGGAGGTAAATTAATAGATAGAAGAAGGCGAACGACCGCGGGAACGAATTCCGTTTTAAACCACCCAAGAAACAAGTCTTTGGTAACCCGAACATTTTCTTCTATATCGCTTATAGTTGACCTGCCTATAGCTGTCACCTTTATCTTTATCACCAAATAAAAGGGAGTCCGGATTAGTTAGGTTCTATTATATATATATATATATATATATATATATATATATATATATATATATATATATATATATGTCTTAAAAACTGAATTAATTATGTTCAATGCAATTTTTTATACGGTAATTTGGCAGCAAAATTCCTAATATATATATATATATATATATATATATATATATATATATATATATATATCATTAAAATTTCGTGTCACAATGTTCGTTTACGCTAATGTTACATAAAGTGAGAATAATGAGAAGATGCGTGCACGTAATCAATGACATTTTGTAACTAGGTGTTTTTACCAACTGCTTAAAACTTTTTTTTTTGTTGGTTCAATTCATAGTAATCATGTTAATTTAAGAAAAAATCTAATAAAATTTACTAATAAAGTTAAATTTTCGATTTAAATTATTTATCACATTCTATTTTGAATGAAAAGGACAAGCACATTTGAAATTTGGGGTTAATTTTTTTTTTAAGTTTGCCCAGTGTCTTATTAGTGCGATTCATTATATTGCACTTTAATCGACTTAATTGTTTGTTTAAATTTTTAATTCTGGTTTAATATTTTGTTTGTATTTATAAAAAGAACTGTTCTTTTAAGAACAAGCGTGTGTATCATTTCGTGATTATTCCTAGATATATCAATTCGTTAGTGCAGGTATGCCAGTAGAAAACGCTATTGGTTGTTGGGTTGCATACTTACAAATTAAAAAGAATTACATACAGTGTTCGGCATAGCACTGTTACCATTTTTAACACTAAATATTTATTGAACGAAACACAATACATTTTTTGTCCTTATCATAAATTAATCTACATATGTTTCGATTTTATGACTTAAAGATACTTTCAAATGACCGCCATTTTCTACTATGCAAGATTGAAGACGTTGCGGGAAAGTTGCCATAATTCGTCGTAATGTTTCCTCAGGGATAGTTCCAATTTCGGCAGTAATGCGGTTTTTTAACTCGTTTAAGTTATTAATTCTTACGGAAAATACTCTTTAAGGTACCCCCAGAGAAAATTATTTGTAGCTGTCAGGTCTGGACTGCACGCTGGCCAGGGAATATCGCCGAAACGTGAAATCAAACATCCAGGGAACATGTTACGTAAAGTTTCTAACGATCGGCGGGCGGTATGAGCGGTCTGCGGTGGCTCCGTCTTGCTGGAAAAAACATTCTCGATTCCTCGCTGATGTAGCTCTGGTTGCACAAAATTTATCAACATCTCAACATAACGCTCTGAATTTACCGTTACCTATTGACCATTAACATCTTCAAAGAAGTAAGGTCCGATGATTCCCATTGATCCAACAGCACACCAAGCAACTACCTTTGGACTGTGCAGTGGTTTTTCATGAACTTCCCTAGGATTTTGTCAGACCAATAGAGATCATTCTGTTTATTGACAAATCCTGATAAATAAAAACTGGCTTCGTCAGACATTAGAAGCTGATTTGGCAAATCAGGATTGATTTCAATGGCGTTAAGAATATTCTGACAACATTGCAGTTTATTTTCTTTGTGACGTGCATTCAGTTCTTGAACAATTTGCATTTTGTATGGATGGAAATTTAGATCCAAGTTCAAAATTCTTCGAAGACTTCTTTCAGAAATATAGAGAGTTAAGGAATGCCCGTTTAGGACTGTGCTCGAATGCATTTCTCATCCGTTCAATATTTTCTGCATTTCTGACAGATCTTCTGCGATCCATTCCTTTTTTGTTGCGAACGGACCCTTCATCTTGCCATTTCCTGATCCATCTGCGAAAGGTCAGCCGAGATGGTGTATCCCCTCTGCCTCTGTCTCCAAATTCCGCACGAAACGCACGTTGTACTGCAGTGATTGAGTGCAAATTTGCAAATTTTTCGACAACAAAAATTTTTGATTGCAAAGTCCAGCGATCCATTTTTTAACTGCCACTACTGACATATAAAATCCAAAGGTATGTAGATCAATTTATGATAAGAATAAAAAATGTATTATGTTTTGTTCAATAAATATTTAGTGTTAAAAATGGTAACATTGCTTTACCGAACCCTGTATTCTTCTCATTATTCTCACTATACATCCTACTCGCTTAAATGTGTTTATTTATTACATTCCATTATGGAATCGATGTGGCTACTTCTGACTTTAATTAGTGGGGTGGTTCATCACTCCTCTCCACTATTCTTTACAGGTCGGTGTGTTTCCTTGCTTCTTCCGCTGTTTTTCTCCATATTTTCCTATCTCCTATTTTTTCTCTACATTTATCAATTCTCATAGGTTCTATGTCATTTATTCTTGATCCTCCCATATTATCTTCGGTCTCCCCTTTGCTCTGGTTTTTTCTGGCTTTAATCTCCTTTACTATATTTTCTCCTTTTAATATTTCTTCTATCTTTTGGTTTGTTAATCTTATATATAGCTCTTCATTTATCTTCTTTGGTCCATACATTCTTCTAATTATCGTTGGTTAAAATACTTTCAATTTCGCTGCATCTTTATTTGTAATGCACATGGTTTCACTTGCGTATAGTACTACTGGTCTTATTGCTACTTTGTACACTCTCATTTTTGTTTCCTTTGTTATCTGTTTACTTTTTATAATTTGTTTCAATCTGTAGTATGCTTTGTGTCCTGATCTTATTTTTTATTGTATTTCTACACTTCTCTCGTTTTTATTTCTAATCCTCTTTTTCATTCATCATCTATTTCCTTTGTTATTTCCTCCAGACTTCTCCTTCCTCTTGTTACTACTGCAATGTCGTCGGCATACGCAATTACCTGTACCTCTTTTGTATTATGGATCCGGTTATTTTACAATTTCGTATTACTCCCTCTAATACTATATTAAATAGACCATCTGCTTGTCTTACTCGTTTTGTTTGTTTCACTGGGTATGTAAATCCTTCTTATGTTACTACTACTGCTTTTGTTACCTACATTGTAATTTTAATTAATGTCTTTATCTTATTTGGTATTCCTAATGTTGATATCTCTTCCATTATCGTTTTCCTTTTCAGCCTGTCGAATGCTTGCCTAAAGTCTATACACAATATATGCAGGTCCACCTCTATTTCGTAAGATTTTTCTGTCACCTGATTTAGCACGTGTATTGCATCAATTGTAGATTTTCCTTGCTTGAATCCATTTTGGTATTCTTCTATGTCTCTGTATGTATTTATTCAGCCTTTTTAGTATTATTGATGATAGCACTATGTACACTATGTTTAGTAGCGTTAGTCTTCTATAATTGTGGCACTTTGATGCATCTCCATTTTTTGGTATAGGCGTTATCATCCCTAGTCTCCATTCTTTAGGCATTACTTCTTTTTCCCATACCGCCAATAGTAGCTTATATATTCTTGTTTTCAGCTCATTTCCTCCGCTACTTAACATTTCATTGAGTATGCTGTCTTTCCCTGGTGCTTTTCCATTTTTTATGTTATTTATAATATTATTTATTTTCTCGTATGTTGATATTTCCACTGTTTCTCCTTACATGTTATTTGATTCTTCATCTCCACTAACGCCTTCTTCTTCAGTTTCCTTGTGCTTTAACTATTCTTGCCACTCTTATTTATTCCTATTATTGCCTTCTTCCTTGTTTGTTGTTTTATTTGTCTATATAATTTTGTATTATTCTTATTGTCCTCTTTTAACTCGTCAATTCTTTCTTCTAGCTTTTACTAAAGCATACAATACATAGGTACAGTTACAAGAAATGACATATAAAGAGAATTTAGTTCGCAGGCAAATAATTCTACTTAACCAACTGACAAAATCTCATTAAAACTAAGCCTTACAAGGGTACATTATAAAAAGATCGTAACGTCGTGAACGATATATCAGTTTTAGTGCGTTAGAAAAAATACAGCGCCCCTTTCTCAGGTTACACATTCATCTATACAACAATAAAAACAATAAAAATAAAATTCGAGGTGTTTAATGGTTATCTGGTCCCGGGAGTGTGTACCCACTTGGCAATTACTTTTTGCAATTAATAACCAGCGGTATCATGTACCTGTTCACCAGCCCACCTCTACACAAATATAAATATAAATAACAAACACTAATGCTAATTCATACAAATACAAGAGTGAGGGAGCCCTGTACTGTCTTTTATTTTAGCGAATTTCAGCTTAATGAGCCCGCGTGCGAATAAGATATCTTTGCAAGGTAATGCTCGATTTTTAATAGGTTACATAGGCTTGTAGAATCATTTGCTGCCAGCCTTAATTTATATAAAAATACCTATTTACGCTTGATATATATATATATATATATATATATATGCATTTCCTTTAATTGATCATAGACACAAATCATTAACATACGCGGTTTAACTTCAAAAAGGGTGACTGTTACAGATTAATATTTGAAAAACACATTACAACTAACACCCGAAAGAAACGACAAATTAGTGTTGGCTAATTCACAAGAAAATGTACACGCACGAAATATTTTAAAAACAAACTGTTTACAATGGGAGTTTCTAATTAAAACCAATCCAAGCGTCTGGCTCAATCAAAATTTCAACCGCAGCTCCCCTCCCCTCTAGTTTCCACTCACCATGTCTACTCCTGAAAACCAACCCCGTCTTTGAAAAGTGATAAAAAAGCATGAAACATTAATTTACGTTGGAACAGTTTCATATTATTTATTGCACGACATCTTAATTTTTAAAATATGCATTCGTTCGTAACAAACCCTACATTTGGATCTCGAGTTTCCAAGCAAACAAAGACGTCTTTGATTGCAGTGTGTACCGACGTAATTAATTACTAACTAGTGACATTTTTACATCACCAACGTGCACATAGAATTTCCAATGATTCGTTACAGCCCTTCAGTAAAGCAGCTTTTAAGCGTACACCTGCTAGTTAAACCTCAAAACACATGTTTTTCAACCCACAGCCAAATATTAGTTACTCAGCCAAATATTAGTCACAAAAATGAAATATTCCGAAAACCATGCGCAAATAACGACTTAATATTTAATAAAATATGTTAAACTCCATTAATTAACTTTCCTATTGCGGTAACAATTTCGATTTAAAAAATGTTTGTTGCAATAATAAAATTTTCGCGGTCCGCTACCTACAATTGCTTCGCTTTTTCCGCTTCTTACCCTACTCTTTTATTACTGTCTTCTCTGTGCTTGGTTTGTTCATCCGGTGATCTTTCTGTCACTGAGCGTTTTTTTGCTTTTCGCCTCTTGGTTCTTATTTCTTAAGCTGTCCTTTTCCTGCTGTTGTAATTGCTTAAGTGTGTAGTATTCTCCTTGTACTATTAGTTTATTGCCGATAAGCTTTGCCTTGTAGTCATTTGCTCTAGCATCTTTCACATATTCTATTAATATTCTTCTTTATTCTCATTTCCTGTTTTATGTAGTCTTCGGATATCCACATATCTGTTCTTTTTAATGTATTGGCAGCTTTAAGGACTTCTACTTTCTTGTTCCATGAGCTAAATTCACTGTCGTGTTCCTCTATTCCTTGTATGACACTTTGTTTTTGCGTAATTCTTTCTCCAGTGCTTCCATTCTGATGTTTTGTGCTATAATTTGTGGGTTCAGTTTTCCATTCATTTCTTTAAGTTTTTGATTCTCCCTTTTCACGTTTTGTATTTCTCTTTGCAGGGTTATCTATTTTTGTTTCAATGCGTTTATTCCTTTCGTCCATTTCTTCAAGCTTATTGCTAATTTTACCTAGTAATTCTTCCATTTTGTACCTCTCTTTTGAGTGCTTCTAGTAGTTTTCTTTGTTCTGGCAGTTAGTTGTTTCTGCTCTCCCCGTTACTGTTTCAACAAGTTCTAATTTTACGGTTTTACTTAACGTTACCGCGCTGTAATTAATCGTGCGCGTTTACTTTGCAATTGCTAGTTTGTATTCACTAACATTCCACTTTTCAAAAACACTGCTTTTGTTTTAAATCAAACTTCAAACTTTCTCACGCTATCAACACAGGTATAAATGTCACACAACTTCACTTTATATAATAGAATTTATATACTCTTTGGTTTCACATTTACTTCAATACATAATACCTAATTTTATTTAGCTTTATACTAATGAAATACTGGTGATATTCTTTCACTAAATCGCAAAAATATACCAGTAAATCGTTTTCATTATATTTTTTAATATTATTTTTATGCACGATTATATGGTATATTATAACCAAATTTCTTTGATGTAACCATCTTTTTATAGTCCGCGGACGTCATTATGGCACAGCGGACTATAATTAAACGTCAAAAATTGAACCCAATATACACAAATCTATGAGTTTATTTAAAAATATTTACAACGCAGTTATTACCATTAGTCATTTTTATAGTAGGAAGTGCAAATTCCTCAATTCCATTCATCTTATTTCTGGAAACATCTTAGTTATTGCGTTTAAACAAACTAAACCAAAATGTCTAATGAATTATCAATTTGTTATGCCTGCTTATGTATTCGTTTTCATGGTAACGCACCAATACCTACGATCATAAATGAGAAATTAACGTTACAATACTTTTTAAATATTCAGTTTATTAATCGTGCATAAAAAATTTTATTCATTGCGGGCATAACTGGTTTTTATGGTCCTACGGCGTTTTCCTAGCCCTTGCGCTCGGGCACTTGGCTAGAAATAACGCCTCGGACTATGAAAACCTTATTATGCCCATAATACATAAATAACTGTTATTGTACCAATTCAAAAATATCTCGTATTGGCTGTTACATTTCGCTATTAATTTTTCTGTAGGATCTCTACAGCGGCCACTAACGACATTTGCAGAATTTATGATAGCGTACATTCAATACTTTTATCTTCCTCACGTATTATTTAAAACGAATAAATCTCCACAAAAACAGTGACAAACAATTGCTAAGGTAAGTTGGTACATTTAATTTTATTGTAAAAATATCTGGTGTGGAACAATACACAATATTCCAGTCTACAAACTGAAAAGTAAAAGAAATGAATGAGTTTTTAGGAAAAAAAGGAAAAGCCCACGTACTTCGTTACATTCCCAACCGGGAGGGCGGGTTGCTTGACCTTTCCAGGCTCCTCCAGCCACAATCATGGATGCCCAGCATACATACGTACATTATGTATATATGCTTAGTGAGATTAAGGATGGATGTGATCAGGATAGGATCGGAAGGAACGGAGTAAGGGTTCTGAGGGGGAAAATACTACCCCAGCATTCGCCTAAAGAGCCGCACATGGTGTGGGTATACGCAGTGACCATGTCGCTACTTGTGTATGAGGAAAATTCCCTGAAAAAACCTCATACAGGGTAGACCGTAAAGGGAAGAGTTTTTAGGATAACTGTACAATACATTCTGTAATACGTTTATAATGAAAATAGCTAACGTCGTAAAAACAGCACGAATGATTTATCAGATACACGCCTAAACCTTGATGTGTGAAAAAGAATTAAAAAAAAAATTAAATACAATGTGTTTAAATCTTATCTAACTAATTTTCCAGGAATTCTTCGTTCGATTAAAAAAAAGAGTTTTGGTAAATTTAATTATCTTTAAAAAATGCGTCTACACATTTTCTTACAAAGTTTGAAGAAATACTTAAATTATATATTGTGGCCAAATTACGTGCCTCATCAATCAATTACACAAAACATACGTACTTTGTAATTTTAAAATCTATATTGATAAAAACCAAACACTACACTTTTCGAAGTTGGATTTCTCTCAAAATCTATTCAGCTCTAGGTGAAATAAAAACAAACTTTAATACAACGTTTTAAGTACGTATCATTCTAGACGCACATATGCACACATGCAAGCACGCATGCAAGCATACACACACGTACGCATATACACACACACACACACACACACAACACAAACAAACACACGACCACACGAACACACGAACGCACGGACACATGAACACACGAACACACAGACACACAAACACGCAAGCACACAAACACACAAACACACAAACACGCAAACACACAAACACACAAACGCACAAACACACAAACACATAAACACACAAACACAAACACACAAACATACAAACACACATACACACAAACATACAAACACACAAACACACAAACACACAAACACAAACACACGAACGCACGAGCACATGTGCATACGTGCACACGTGCACACATGCACACATACACACATGCACACATGCACACATGCACAAAAAACACATAAACACACATGCACACGAACACGCGAACGCGCGTACGCACGAACGCACAAACACAAACTCAAAAGCACAAGAACACACGAACACGCAAGCACGCAAACACGTAAACACGCAAACACGCAAACACGCAACCACACAAACACGCCACCACACGAACCCACGAACACACAGACACACAAACACACAAACACACAAACACACAAACACACAAACACACAAACACACAAACACAAACACACAAACACACAAACACACAAACACACAACACACAAACACACAAACACACAACACACAAACACACAACACACACACAAACACACAAACACACAAACACACAAACACACAAACACACAAACACACAAACACACAAACACACACTAACACACAACACCAAACACACACACACACACACACACACACACAAACACACACAAACACAAACACACAAACATACAAACATACAAACACACAAACACGCAAACGCTCCAACACGCCAACAAGCCAACACGCAAACAAACAAACACGAGCACACGAACACACCAACGCACGAATGCACGAACACACGAACACACGAATACAGGAACACGCATGCACGGACTCACGCACACTCACATACATACGTCCGCACGCATGCACGCACACACGCAAAATCACACACAGACTTTGTTAAATGTAAAGTGAGGTAACAAATAGATTTAACTGTAATAAAAAAATTTTGATTGCATAACTTTTACAGTGTGGAGCGGCCAGATTGAATTAATTCATTATTTCTATTATTCTGCATCTTTATAAAAAAATCCCTACACGTCGACTTTAAATTATGAAATGACATCCTGCAACGATAAAATTTTGTCTACATTTAGCCCCCTTCGGATGAGTTATATCCCCAAAATTTTCAATCGGGAAGTAGGGGACTTGTGATACATCATTTAAAAGATCTCTTGATTGTCTGATCAAAAATGTATTGATTTTGCTTTTTTTATCTACCTCATTTGTCCAAGCTGGCTAATTGTCCCATGGGATATAGGCAGCAAATTCGGGAATTTTTCGTGAAATAGGAGAGGAACTTCGTTCTGTGTTCGTGTGTTATCTCCGTAAACAGTCATTTGTTATTTTGTGTATTTCTGTTAAATAAACTACGTTTCTGAATTGTAGTTAACGAAATTCACACGTTTTAGTTGATAACGTCGAAAACGAACACTGAAATGGTTTTTGCTTACTTTCTCATTATCACGAACTAAAGGGTATTAACAGTAGTTTTTATTGCGTTGTAGTGAATCAGGTGATTTTATTTTTTTTTTACGTAAATTTTTGCAATGTATTTGAAAACAATAACATTTTTGAATAGACAATGAAGAGACGTTTCAAGTGATGTATCACAAACCCCTACTCCCCGTTTAAAAAATTGGGGATTATAACTGTCATTTGGAAGGGGGCTCAATTAGGGATGCAATTTGTTGTTCCACACTGTATCACTACATGTGTATGTGTCAGTTGGAAGAAACATCAGAAGATGTCTAATGGAGGAATTTTGGTTCATAATATATCTACATTTTTCTAACGTTTTGATGTTTTTAACAAAAATTGATTTTGATAGTTTGTGCATAAAATGTGGTGATTGGAACAAGTTAAATTATTTTATATAAAATGCTTAAGGTAGATTTAGAATTGCCCAACTCTTCTGGGCCGAGACAAATAAACCACAAAGTCTTAAAAAACTTTATTGCCGAGGTGCATACAAGGTTTTTTTCGAAACGGGAATCATTTAGTAAAAAGTCAAAATTTGATGTATTAATTAATAGAACAGTTAGATTGCATTCATATCATTTTACGCTTTAAGGTTACAGAATTTTTGTTTAAATTATGTTTAGATACCGAGGCTCTTTGGGCCAGGGTACACAAAACAGAAAGTTTTAAAAATTGCTTTATTGCCGAGGTACAGAATAGCATTTCTTCCAAAACCGGAATCATTTAGTAAAAAGGTCAAGCCGTTTATCAAATTTCTATTTATTAGTTTCTATTACTAAATTTGATTAATTAAATTTATTATTTAGTAAATTAATTATTTAGCACACAGATCACTTCAGTTTATGCATTAAGGTCGTGGTATTTTTTAGTTATGATGGGTAATGAAATGTAGCGAAATGAACAATTATTGCAACTGATGTTAAACCGTTCAGTAATAAAATTATTCTATGAGATTAAGATTAGTCCTTAAAAATTATGGAAAATAGTAATAAGGCTTGCACAATTTTTAGTATTGCGTTGGATTAGTTTGTTTGCATTACTGAACAATAGTCAATTCCATCAAACGTCTATGTTGTAGTTATTAATCATTGTTCTGATATAAATTCAAATGGAAATAGGTAAGTAATATAAATCAGGTGTATAATTACATTTGTAACAATATACACGTAAGACAGACTGTAAAACAAATAATTACTTAACGTATATAGAATTATCTTGTTACATTTAATGCTTGATAAAAAGTTAACCTACCTAATTGCGTACATGTACACGAAACTGGGGTCTAAAACAATTTTTAATTTAAATTATGTAATGTTATTTTACGACTTACCCTATGTCAAAAATAAAAATTAAATAAATACAGGGGTTAAGTAAATAAAATATAGGTATGATTAACAAATGCACTCAAAGGTTAAAAAACGTTTTCCGTTTTCAATGTTCTATTTATAATTTTAAAGCTTAACTAGGTAGCAAATTATTTTTAAAATGTGTGCAGTAGTAGGTATAAATAAATTATTATTATAGATTTATATACTATACACCTAGGTAGTTAATGTTTATTGTTAGTAATATCAAAATACACTTTGATTATTAATATCACGACCAGATTAATATTTTCCTGCATGAAACAGTTGTTAGATAACAGATAGTGCCTTTAGTGACTTCCAAGACACTTCACATGAGTGCATGTTTTTGTATGATTGTGCCAAAATAAATTATTTTTTTATCGTACGTGAGCCTAATTGTACAGAAACTCATAACTTTAAAATTGTTAGCATTTTCGCACAGATCAAAAAATTATTATAAACGTTGAAAAATATAACACTTAAAAATTTGCAGTTAATTTGTAATCATAAGCAGTGGTAGTGGCTTTTCAAGAAAGCATGTGAGTGTATTTTCAAAAATTAAATATCTGAATAAGAACCTATCAAAAACATGTTGTAGCACATATCTTCGTACTGAACTGAAGACGTTACTTTTATAACTTTTTTTATTCACAACAATAAACAATAACCCTGATACGTAATAACCAAAAACGGCGAAATAAGCATTTTTTACAACATCAAGAAAAATTCTCCAAGTGCACGTTTGCAATTGCGTAGTGATAGCCATGGCTGAGTTGAAACCCAAAATATGAAAATATCAATTTTCACCATTATTGTACATGATTCAAACATTTAGCTTTTGGATTTTAACGTCCTAATAACTTCAATAAGCAAGAAAAAAATCTTTAAATAATCGTTGGCATCTTCTAATTAAAAAAAAATAGTAGAATGAACCCAAAATAGGAAATGACGTCATCGGTGGTGGGAGAAAGCCTGGGAGGTGTGAGGGCGGGGGTTGGCTTCTTTTCGGGGGCCATTTTCGACTCCTTGGTGGCATTTAACCCCTAATTAGGGCCCTTTTGGCCGTATTACGAACCTTTTTGGCAACCTAATATTTTAATTATGACGTCATAATTAAATTCTGACGTCATTTTGTTTTTCATTATGAGTCATAATTAAATTCGCAGATCAATCTCGATGTTGATTTGAATCGACTTATATCAAAGCACCTTGGTATTATCAAGATACGGGGGTTTTAATAATTTATTATAAGTAATACTATTTTTAAGATTTACACCTCATGTGTTAGCAGCATCCTCCTCTGCATCTGTTAGATCTTCAGTTACCTACTCTTTTTCCTCTGACTTCTCGGTGTCTGTGCTAGTTGACCCTACTCTCAGACTCGTTTTCTTCATCTTTCTCCACGACTGCATCATTATCATCTTCAGGTGTTGTTATGCAATAATAAGTTACCTTTAAGTCCGAAAACTCTCGAATATCTTCGATTGTGAGTACAAAATACGGTGAATTCATTTTATGTTGTTGATGGAATCTCGGTTTGAAAGTTACTAACGTGATATTTGCCTTTCACGTAATTAGGTAATTAGAGAGTTTTTACAAAATACCCTAGAGGTAATTGAATAGTGAAAAGTTGTTATTGTGATTACATAACTGGGTAATCTGGATAATAATTACTTCACATTTATGATAGTTGGAAACCGTTAAGTACTTTATATTGTCCATTTACAAACAAAACGCGGAAAGTGAATGTGCCGTGACTGTAAGCAACAAAAACCAGCTGTTTACCCGTTCTTTCAATGCGATTTTGAACATCAACTCTGGTAAGTGATCGTTTTTTATTTTAACCCGTAACTTAATGTTATGATTCATCACCACAACCAACACATCTCGGTCTAAACCTTCAAGCGATCAACACGCCCTTGTTATACCTTAATCCATACATCGTTAGTGTTATGTAATTGTTATTACAATAATAATGTAATAATAAAAGTAATAATATGTATTTGGTGTTAATATACACTTGTATTTACACAGGTCAACACAAGGTATACTTATTAGTATCATATATAGCAAGTGAAATTAGACTGAAAGTAGTCTTCAAAATTGTAAAATGCATTATTTAATAAATGTTTCTTAACTACGAATTTAAATTTAATTAAAGATAAATCACGAATCCCTTGTGGTAAAAAATTGTAAAATTTTGTACATAAAAAATTTGGTCCTTTCTGAGATATATTTAAACGAAAACGATCTGGTCTAATGCTGCTTCCATTTCTAGTATTGTATTAATCACATCATTGTGCTGTACAAACCAATTAGAATTTTTCTTGACATATATTAAACATTGATATATAACTTCACAAGGTACAGTTAAAACTTTCAGTGTAATAAAAGTATTTTTAGCATCTTAAAATATTATTATGGTTGTGTAATGATAATATAGATCACTGGGTAAAATAAAACTCCGTGTCCTACAGTTGCCTTACGAAATGATATCGGTGTTAGTTTCAAATCACATGTGTATTATCAAAATCGGAAATTAAAGTCAGCTTGTTTATTTGTCCGTAGGCATTTGTCCATTTTCAATAACGACTTAATGCGTTCAACCTTGTTCATAAATCTAGGGCCTTTTTGACAGAAGTATGTTCAATAAGACAGTCCTTGTATGTAAAATAATATAGTAGTCTGATTTCGAGTTTGTTATTGTATAGGCATTTTTTACTAATTTAACAGTAAAACGTATTTTTAGCACTGTATGCAAAACTCGGCATTGGTGTTACACGCTAATTAGAGTGATATTTTTATTATGGTTGTGTAATGATGATGCTGAACATTGGGTAAAATAAAATACGGTATCCTATAGTTGTCTTACGAGATGGGATCCATGTTAGAATATTATCAAAATTGTAAATGAAAGTTAGGTTGTTTATTTATCCTCAGGCATTCATCCATTTTCAAAAACGAAATAGTGCGTACAAGCTTGTTTATAAATCTAGGGACCCTTTGACTGAGGTATTTCCGATAAGACTGTCCTTGCATGTAAAATAATACACAGGCCTGATTTTAAGTCTGGTTATATTTGTTATTGTATAGGCATTTTTACTAATTTAGCTGTAAAACATTTTTATCACTGTATGCAATACTTGCCAATAGTGCCACACGCTAATTTGAGTGATAGTACAATTGAATTGTATGTGTGTGTGTGTGTGTGTGTGTGTGTGTGTGTGTCTGTGTGTCTGTGTGTCTGTGTGTCTGTGTGTCTGTGTGTCTGTGTGTCTGTGTGTCTGTGTGTCTGTGTGTCTGTGTGTCTGTGTGTCTGTGTGTCTGTGTGTCTGTGTGTCTGTGTGTCTGTGTGTCTGTGTGTCTGTGTCTGTGTGTCTGTGTGTCTGTGTGTCTGTGTGTATGTGTGTCTGTGTGTCTGTGTGTCTGTGTGTCTGTGTGTCTGTGTGTCTGTGTGTCTGTGTGTCGTGTGTGTGTGTGTGTGTGTGTGTGTCTGTGTGTCTGTGTGTCTGTGTGTCTGTGTGTCTGTGTGTCTGTGTGTCTGTGTGTCTGTGTGTCTGTGTGTCTGTGTGTCTGTGTGTCTGTGTGTCTGTGTGTCTGTGTGTCTGTGTGTCTGTGTGTCTGTGTGTCTGTGTGTCTGTGTGTCTCTGTGTGTGTGTGTGTGTGTGCGTGTGCGCGTGTGCGCGTGTGCGCGTGTGCGCGTGTGTGCGTGTGTGCGTGCGTGCGTGTGTGCGTGCGTGCGTGCGTGCGTGGGTGGGTGCGTGCGCGTGCGCGTGCGCTTGGGTGGGCGTGAGTGGGTGTGGTGTGTGTGTGTGCGTGTGCGTGTGCGTGCGTGCGTGCGTGCGTGAGTGCGTGCGTGCGTGCGTGGGTGCGTGCGTGCGCGTGCGCGTGCGCGTGTGCGTGGGCGTGGGTGGGCGTGGGTGGGTGTGGGTGTGTGTGTGTTGTGCGTGTGCGTGTGCGTGTTCGTGTGCGTTTGCGCGTGCGCGCGTGCGTGCGTGCGTGCGTGTGTGTGTAATCTCATCTTATCATTAGAAACACATTGCTTTGTATGTATTTTTGTCTGTTCAATTACAGTATTCAGTAAATTGATATGCATGTTGAAATGAGTCTGTCTGTCTGTCTGTGTATGTGTGTGTGTGTATGCGCACGCGAGCGCGTGTGTGTGTAAGCCAGCCGGTATTTTTGAATTGGAAGTTGGTTTATACAAGCTGTAACTTAATTCAAATCGGTATTTTTGAAAGGAAAGTTGGTTTTTGCATGCTGTAAGTTAACCAAACCGGTCTTTTTGAAATGAAAGTTAGTTTTTACAAGTTGTAACTTAATTCAAGCCAGTACTTTTGAAATGAAAGTTGGTCTTAGCAAGCTATAAGTTAAACCAAATATTTTTAAATTGTAAGCTGGTTTTTGCAAGCTGTAATTTTTGATTTTGTTGATTGAATTGGTTGAGATCGATTTGATTGAGATTTATTTGCGTATGTTCGACTGTTTTCCCACGAATGTGCCCTCACGTTTAGGGAGAGTACTAACTCTGAGTGTCGGTTAACCTTATCTGCAAAGTAAGCGGTCACTCAAGGGAGTTAGGTATATAGAGTGGGAGAATCGTTATCTGAAGGTTTTGAAGTATTGTTAACGCAGCTTCTTGATTGATTTGTTTGAGATTGATTTGCTTGAGACTGATTTGATTAATTGATTTGATTGAGATTGGTCTGATTATTTGGTTTGCTTAATTGATTTGTTTGGTTTGGTCGAGATTGATTAAATGCTTCGGCTGATTTGATTGGTCAATTGATTGGTTTGATTAATTTCTGTCTTTTGACAAGGCGGCGAAAGCCCGAGAACAAGTTCCGTCGTCCTATACCTGTCTTATGAGATAGTATGAGGTTCCCTTATTAGAACACAATTTTAAATTTCCCGCCAAGAGTGCTAATACCGAACTAGGGGTTAAGACCCTAGAACAAGTTCCGGAGTCCTACACTTGTCTTATGAGTTAGTATGAGGGCCCCCTTACTAGGATACTATCTCAAATTTCCGGCCAAAGACAAAAATGGCTGCCATACTACTTCAGATTTCCCCGCCAAAAGAAAAATAGTCGATGACAAAATGCTCAACAAACAAAATGGCCGATTTGATTATGACTCATAATTAAAAGCAAAATGACCGAGGAATTACGATGTCATAATTAAAAACAAAATGGCTGCACAATTTAATTTGCCGCTTATTAGAATACAATTTCAAGTTTCCCGCCAATTACAAAAATAAAACAATCTTATTAGAATACTATTTCAAATTTCCAGTCATGCCCGACAAACAAAATTGCTAAGAAAATGGCCTACAAAAACATAATGGCGCCACGATTTAATTATAACTCATCATTAAAAACAAAATGGCCGAGGAATTATGACGTCATAATTAAAAATAAAATGGCTACATAATTTAATTTGCCCCTTATTTGAATACTATTTCAAATTTCCCGCCATGGCCGACAAACAAAATGGCGCCACAATTTAATTATGACTTATAATTAAACACAAAATGGCCGAAGAGTTTAATTATGTCGTAATATTTGAAAACAAAAAGGCTGAGGAATTTAATTAATACTCATCGTTAAAAACAAAATGGTGGCGAAATTGATTTATGACTCATAATTAAAAACAAAATGGCGTCTGAATTTAATTATGACGGCATATTTAAAATAATTGAACTTTGGCCGGGTCACGTGACCACCCCCACACCCCTAACCCCAGGGTTGGTCTGCCAAAGTCTCTCAATACGGCTAAAAGAGCCCTAATTAGGGGTGAGAATGCCACGGGGAGAGCGGTTGAAAATACCATCAAGGGGTTGAAAAAGGCCCCCGAAAAGAAGGCGACCCCGCCCTCATACCCACCCCAGCCCGCAAGCCTTCTCCCCCACTACTGATGACGTCATTTCCTATTCTGGACTCATTCTACTCACAATGACACGTCTGAATTTTAATTTTAGCTTTTGGTATGTCTGGGCTTTTTGCTGTGTTTTTTCCTAGCCTTTGAATTAAAAGCTTCACCAGTTATGTGTTAAGTTACCACAACACCATAATAATTTAACATTTGTAATTAAAATTACATTAAACGTACTACATTGTGTTTTGACTGTAAAATAACAATTTAGTTATTTACAAAAAAATATTTCTTTGTTAGATTTGACTGGATCTTTGATTGATATGTAAAGTTTTTATTATGTGAATGCTTTTATCAATTATAAATTATGTTTTTCACAACTTTAAACTTACATAATAATTTAATCAAATTTTGTTAAATTTGCTTTTTGATTATAACATTTTTCACTGCTAGCTTTCGTCCGTTAGGGGGTGTTCTGATTTGTCACCTTCAAGTCAGTTTAATAATATTGAGTTTATTAAGAATCTTGTTATTCTTTACTAAAATTAAATTCTATAGTTAACTTTATACATTTATGAAACTGTTACATTAATAGTAGGCTTATGTTTACGTTTTTATCTTTTTCATACTTCATAAATTTGCTTCAACATTTTAAACAATCCTGAAAGATACTACAACTACTGAGGACGATAAGTGTAATGTTATGGAAACGTATAGATTCGTATAAATATAAAATATACATGAAGACCCAAAATGTTTGAATTTTTTTAACAATTTCAAAGGACTCTTAATAAGAATCGTAATAACAAAAGCTGCAATGTTACTATTTTTCATAACTCCAAGAAAATTCACAAAGTTCACGTTCGCGCTTGCATAGTGATCGCCCGTGACTGAGCAGTCTGGGTATGCGAGAGTGTGGGCGTGCGTATGTTTGTCTGACCGAGCGCGTGTGTGCATATATTTCTGCGAAACGTCCTGTTTCGCTCATACAAAGAATAAATTATTAAGAAGCCCTAACGATTGGCACCGGTAGCGAATTAGTGTTTTCAAATGTGTGAGACGTCAGGCGTCATGGGATATGTATTTCTTAGAAACGGCCAGTTTTGCTGGTGTATGGTATAACCTTCTGTAGTTTGTTACAATCTTTTGAATGGGATAATGTGTAGGTCATATAATTAACTAGCAAAATTATAAATGATATTGTATGGAAATGATACATTCACTAAATATTGACTTATACCGAATTCGCTCGCGACTTGATCGTAGTGCCTGAAATTCTTATAGGGCGTTACTAAAAGTTATTATTGGGGTCATGGAATAATAGTAGCCCAGTCTGAAGGAAGTTGCATGAACCAATAAAACATAATAACATTTATAAATCTAACATACTTTAGTTTCTAAAACAACAGTCTGGTATTAATAAGTAGCTTGTCATATGCAGTTAAATAAATAGTGGTTAAATGAATGAGTGGGTGAATGGTGAATGTGTGCGTATGAATGGGTGAGTGGAGATTTCTTACACTTAATATATATTTAGTTTTCCGTATTTTATTTTCTACAACAGTATGTAAGTTTTAAGAATTTGTACATTTTACTGGTGGGATGTTATGTGAGGGATATCTATTATTTGGAAATGCTGGTGCAAGGTATGAAGTATTAAGAAACACTAACGGTTGATTCTGATTCTGTCGATAGTGCTTTTAATCACCGTGCTAACTTAACTTAACTAAATTTATAATTGAAAAGGAACATTTTATTCTTTATGTCTATTTTAATTTATGTACTCTATTGTTATTAATCACCCACATAATTAGTTTAATTGTTTGAGTAATTGGGTTATTAAATTTTAAAGTGATTTTAAATACTTGTAATAATAAACTAAGTTGTATTATTATGGAAAAAGAACTTCAAATATGCACAAAAATCCTAATTGCAAAAAAAATTGATAGTACAGTTCAGTAAAAATTCATTCTTTAAATAGTGATATTAGAAAGATTGTATTTCAAAGTTAATCAATTGAATACTGCGTCAGCACCCTCATTAGAGCGTTTTTGAACACCGCCTTTGTAGTTTTATAAACTTGTACACACATCATTTTAAGTACTCAGTTATCAGTAATGACTTGGGGGTTTGTTACTTGTGGTTCAAATGAAGTTTTGGTTATGTCGGGTAAATAAAAATATCTTTAATTTTAAGGATGAAACTAGAATATAATAATATTTCTGGATGCAGCTACAGCTACCAGGGCGAAGAGCGTTTATTTGGCCTATTATTCATGGAATACAAAAGTACTTTGCATTATACTTCTAAAAATTAAATAATTTATGCATTGCCAGTAGATATACTAGATTTCAAGGTTGGTAACAGTGCCTGTTTCAAGGTCACGTGGCAGGAAACTTTCAAGGTTGGTAACACTGTCGAGCCTCTTCAAGGTCGCTCTCATTGTCAAGGTTAAGTTCTTAACGTACACACACCCCGCTTCAAGATCAATGATTTTTCAAGGTCAAGGTCGCTCACATTGCATATTCTTCAAGGTCAGCCGTGCACGTATAAACACTCCACTTCAAGGTCACACGTTCCATACATCGAACCATACTCCTCAAGGTTATTGAAGTAACTAGATTTGAAAGGTCACCAGAAAAGTTACTAGATTTCAAGGTCAAGGTTCAGATTGTCCACGTCTAAGTACATGGTTTTTCAAAAAAAGATTATGCTTATGTGGGTCCTAAAGGGTACTAAGCGCCAAGATGAGGTAGTTTCCCCGAGAACCGGGTCCGGTTCCCAAAGACAGATAGCCGTTTCCCAATACAGGGGATCCGTTTCCCAAAACAGGGATCTGTTACCCAACACAGGTAACCGCCCCTCCCCCTTCAGAAAACAAGTCAAATAGCTCATTCATCGTAGCTGAGGCTAAATTAGCTAGGCTGTGCAAGGTCACAATCATTTCTTACAAATCCATTTTTAAATCTTAGAAATCTAAAGATAGAATCAGCTCGTGAGGGGTATCATATTACATTTCTATGAAATATATGTTCACGGTTATTGCTTAGAAGGATGCCATATTCTTCGAAATCTGAACATAGAATCAGTTCGTGGACATATGAAGGTTGTTGTTGTTTATGCTAAACAGTAGGTTGAAGTTAAGTGGTTCTTGTATTGACCAAATTGAGTCAAGGTCAACTTTTGTTGGTGTTCTAGTACAATTCTTAGAAATCTGAAAGTAGGTCAAGGTACTGATAGGACTATTTTTTATATTATAGAAAAAGCTGGCTAATCCGCTTAAATCACCTACTTTCTGGGGTATTTTTTTATAGGTCAAGGTACTGATAGGGGGTAGTTTTTATACTACTGAAAAAGCTGGGTAATCCGCTTAAACCACTACTTTAGGAGGTATTTTTTATATGTCAAGGTACTGATAGGGGGTAGTTTCTATATTATGGAAAGAGCTTAAATCACCTACTTTAAGGAGTAAAGGATAGCTTTTCCAATAGTGATAGATACTGGAATAAGTCAACGGGCGTTATCATCCAGGGGTGGTTTTAAGTGTAATATGTATTAGGTTTAAGGAACGGTATTGCATAATTAAAAAATAAAGACTTTAAGTGTTGTGAATATGGTGTTCTTTTGAGTTAAAGGGATGTCTTAGATCGTAAAATAACGTCAAAAAGCTTTCGTAGTACTGGTTTTCGGTATTCTCTTATCCAACCCATCAAGGTTAAACGGTTCTTTATTGGCTCTGCGTATCGAGGTTTTTTGACATTTGGGCGCGGGAACTTTTTGACAAACGTCTAATCATTAGGTTTATATTAGTATAGAATACTACCGTAGTAGGATTTAATCCGATATCAACCTTCTTCCTCGAGATTGGAAGGTAATACATATTATGTACTTTAAGCTGTCGAAACACTGAACTAGGAAATATGGTTTGATAGGAATTAGTTGTAGGACATTTTATGTAAGGGTTTTCAGGATGTGTGCCTTTTTTATCTGAAAAACATCAAGGTTTCGTATGAATTTAGTACCTTGGCGGGATTAAAAAGTTGTACTGCCCCCTTGCATTCTTAAGTTAAAACCAATGCATGGTCTCGTTAAAACAACTAATCTCTCATAAGGAAATCGAACCCCTTTCCCAAACTGACGTTCGTTGGAACTGGCTTTAAAGAAGCGAAATTGAACTATATACAACGTATAAAAGAAGAGTATACAGATTGATTGGAAAAGAACAAACAATGACAGAGTTTAATAGATTGCGTTATATATTAGAAAATATGAACTCGTTTTCTTTGGCTAGAAGGGAATTGGAGGAACAATGTATAGATTTAAATTAGATGTACTAAAACATAAAGAAAGAATTGTGTGTATGTGTGTAATGTTTTCGTTAATTAAATAACATTTGTAAAAAATGTAGTTACCTATTTGTTTTTGTAAAGGTGTTGTAAATCTAAATGACCCTTAAATTAACAAAAAATTCGATTTAGTTACAGATTTGTTGGTTTTTGATGTATGTAGATAATGTATACTTCCATAGACCTTTAAAGGATCTAATTTACCTGTAAATGAAAGAAACGTGATTGATTTTCTGTCAATAAATGGCATTTATGCTAACTCTCTAAAAATTCTTTTATTATTGAAGCGTTATAATGGAAAAATACGATGATTTTGCTTTGTATAAAGGGAATTGTAGGAGATTTAAATTGATTTTTTGCGAAGCATTTTCTTTTCGAAGAAATGGATAATTATCGAGATTTAGCCCAAACCTAAAATTTCAGTTCTTCTTATTCCTAAGTTGACGACCCTCAAATGCATGAAATTAAAGGTAATATTAAGACCGCAAACTGTAGGAAATTGGAACAGTTATCTGAGGGAACAGAATTAGGTATTAAACAGATTATCTATAGAAATGAATTGTGTTATATATTGACATTAGAAAATATACACTCGTTGCACATATCTAATTATTGATTAGAAAAGAGAGTTAACAATGTATAGATTTAAAACAGACATAAGAATTGTAGTGCTGCTAAAATAACATTTATAAAAAATGTTGTAATGATCACTAAAGTAGTGGAAATTACCACCATAAAGTAGGTTACAGATTTATCAGTTTAATTTATAGCAAATGGTGGGGGTAGCTGGTGAAATCTACGTCTCTTTAACTTATATGAAAAAGAACACCATATCCGCAACACTTAAAGTCTTCATTTTTTAATTATACAGTACAGTTCCTTAAATCTAATACATATAATTGTGTTTTGACACACAACATTTGCCAGCAATAATTTTTTTTTTCAGAATCGACCTACGTCCTGTAGGTTGATTTCTAAGAACTAACACCTTGACTCAGCCTAACCTAACTTCAAAACAGAAATTCGTATAATGTGGTCCAGAATCGATCTGTGACTTCTTTGACCTTGATGCTTTTGCCCTTTGACCTTAAATAACTTTAGAGTGGTCCAGAATCGGTGTACTGACCTTGAAAATCGCTTTCTATGCACATGACTATGACTCGGCCAATCCTAAGCTTGATCAACAACATGCAGCGCCCAATCAGCTGGGAAACGGCTACCTGTGTTGCGAAACAGCTATCTCTTTTGGGAAAGCTTATTTGAATATCCCATGCAGGTGATTTCTAGGAATTATGACCCCGACCCGGCTAGAATTGCTTGAACAATGGATCTCCTTTGTCCTTGAAAATTAATTTCTCAGTGTTGTGACCTTCAAGAATATGCAGGGAAAGTGTACGTGACCTTCACCTAATGCACTTGCAGGTTTTCCTTAATAAATTAATAAGTGGATCACTATGCGTAACCTTGAAGAATACATGCAGGCAATGGCCTTGAAAACGAGAAAGTGGATCCTATAGTATACGTGACCTTGAAGAGCATCCTCCTATATACCGTTATCGGCCATATATCGGGATACCCCTGCAGGTTGATTTCTAGGACTTATGACCTTGAAAATTGATGCCAATACATTTTAGCCTTTGACCTAGATAACAATCTATTTGATAACTCTACGGGTGATTTCTAGGAATTATGACCCTGACTCACTGAACAATGGAACGCCTTTGTTCTTGAAAATTGATTTCTCAGAGGCATGACCTTGAAATGGTGGGGAAACGGTTACCTGTGTTGGGTAACAGATTCTCGTTTTGGGAAATGGTTCCCCTGTTTTGGGAAACGGCTATCTGTCTTTGGGAACCGTATCCGGTTCTTAGGAAAACCATCTCATCCTGGTGGCTTAGGACAGTTGTATTATGAATCTACGTACTGTAAGCATAATCCTTTTATTACAATTTAGCCAATACAAGAACTTTGACTCACATTTTAGCATAGACAATGACAATCTGTATGATACCCCAGACCTTGAGAATTGATTTCTAACGTCTTGACTCAGCCAAGAATTGCTTGGGTGACCCTGAAATTGTAGAATCCCCATACTTTGAAAAGTCTCTTTAATAGCCCTGGCCTTGAGAATTGTTTTATAATAATTAACACCTTAGTTTAGCCAAGAATTGCCTGGTGACCTTGAGGAATATACGTAGGCAATGTGTATGATTTTGCTTTTGGCAAAACACTCTAGAAAAAGTGTAGTGGAAGAATGGTCTAGGATCCGCCTAGTTATGTAGGAAACCTTGAAAAACCATTGACTTGGGGGAAGTATCCCTATTTGACCTTGAAGAATATACGTAAGTAATGAGAGCGACCTTGAAATACCGTTGATTTTGACTCAGGGCATCAAAGTAAATCCCCATAGTGTCTCTCTTGGAATTGACCTTGAAGCGGGGAGTGCGTACGTGCAAAATAAACTTTACGGTAGGCAATGAGTGCGAGCTTGACCATTTCCTGTCATGTAACCTTGAAACAAACGATGACCATGGAGAATATGCGGCCAATGTGTACGGTGAGCTCTTTGACCTTGAAAACCTTATATTTTGGCATAATGTGTACAATGACCTTGAAAAAGTACTTAGACGTGGAAAATTTGTAACTTGACCTTGAAATCTAATAACTTTTCTGGTGACTCTTTTCAAATCTAGTTACTTCAATAATCTTGAGGAATATACTTCGATGCATGGAACGTGTGACCTTGAAGCAGAGGATTCGTATGTGCACGGACGATTATGCAATGTGAGCGCTCTTGACCTTGAAAAACCATTGCCCTTGAAGCGGGGTGTGTGTGTACGTTAAGAACTTAACCTTGGCAATCAGAGCGACCTTGAAGCGGGGACCTTGAAGGGACTCGATAGTGTTACCAACCTTGAAAATTTCCTGCAACTTGACCTTGAGGCAGGCAATGTTACCAACCTTGAAATCTAGTGACTTTTCTGGTGACTTTTTTAGAAATCTGGTGACAAGAGTGGGACAGAATCGGCCTAGTGAATCTACTATTGTCAAGTAAATAGCCCAACGCTATACACAAGCTACGGAGTGCCCATATGTGTTATATTGCACTATTACAGGAATAGCGCAGGTGTGTAATTAAAGGGTAGATTGGAGAAAATAGAGATGATTTTGGCTGCTTGCCAGCAATTTTTAGAAAAATACAACATTTGTGACACTAGAAGCTTATCGGCTCAATGGATGCAGAAGAAATTTACAAAGATAGAAAAAAAAACAGAAACAGAAACAGAAAGCAAGGTTTTGAAGTTACATAATCTGATTTGGTTAATATGGGAATTACTACTATACCTAAAGCGATCATTTATATAAAGAAATACGGAACATGGACGCATTACTAGAAGAGTATGAGGGGTACCAAGTAATCCTCAGTACTGTGAAGGAGAAATTTCTTTTAAATTACATACAAAATTATGAGTTTAAGTGACAAATGTAGTGGTTGTTTATGGTATGTTTTTAGGTGCCCCATGCCATAATGCAATAGTGTGAAAAAAATCAATTTAATTCTGTATCTTACTTCGCTTTTTAAAAGTACATAGTTAATAAAATGGCGACCGAAACGTTACTCATTTGTATGTTTTTTTCATTCGTAAAATATCTGAGGGATTTTGAAGATACTTAAAAAATTCAATGCAACATTTATGAAATGTAGAAGAATCCATATCCAAACTTAAAAAAATTGTTTTAAATCTATTAAGAATCAATGTGGGGCGTTTTTGTGGGGAGAAAAAGTAACCGTTTTTTTTTTTAATTTTTTAATAGTCTTTCTATTGTAGGTAACAACGCTAACCACCTCGTTTCATTGCACCCTAACAGTTTTTGGAATTAAACATTAACAAACTCATAAAATTCTTTTAATTGTTCAACTCGAAAGGTATAAATGTAGAAATAACCACAGATTTTCAAAATAATGGCTTCGATATCAATAGGCAAGCAGTTTGATGAATACAGTCGTGAAGGATATGAGCAGCACAGTTCACTTCGACTAAAGGTATTTTAAGTAACTCCTGAACTTCATGAAATACATTATTTTTCCACGTCTTGCTGCCCCTCCAAAATTTCAATTTGTGTTGTCAGGACATCCCTAACATAGAAATAGAATTTGAACACTTGAGATCTAAGCCATTCACATTCACAGCAGGAAATGATCGGTCTTTCCTGGCGGACAAAAGGCAACACTGGGTTTTGTTGGCGTTGAACGGAATTAGATTATTCCTTCCCCATTAAAAGACACGTTCTAGGTCATTGTTGATTCAGGCTGCCATTTCCACCTTAACGTCGTGGCAAGACTTATTGTTGTGGGATACTGAGAAGAACTACAGTGTAAAGTGCTGTAGTCTGCAAAGCAATGGATCAGGTTAGTCTTTGAGGAAATGAAGTCATTTATGTATTGCAGGAAAAGTGTAGGAGATATCCCTGATCCTTGGAGCACGCCCGCGTTAATAGTAGAAATATCGACAGCTACCACAGATCTCTCTAATGTGTTATTCCAAAGTTGGGTGACATATGAAAGAAGATCACCCGTTGAACGACTCTGTCTGAACCCATACTGGTGGTCGTTTAGGAGTTTATTGGACTCGAACGAAAGTAGTTGGTGGTTGATTGCATATGAAAGTAGACCACTCGTTGAACTACTCTGTCTGAAACCATATTGGTGGCCGTTTAAGAGTTTATTGGACTCGAGAAACGAAAGCAGTTGGTGGTTGATGGCTTTTTCCTTGATTTTCGACAGAATGGAAGTGATAGCTATTGGTCGATAGTTTGGGGGATCGGTTTTGTCGCCCTTTTTAGGAATAGGTTGGACATTTGCCAACTCCCACGATGAACGAAACTCTCCAGATGACAAGGATATCGAAAAGAGTTTGCATAATACAGGTAGTAGCTCAGGGTAGCATTTTTTAAGGACGATAACTGGAATACCGTCAGGGCCAGTCGCCTTGTTTGAGTCAAGTTTATTGATAATTGATTCTAGGAGCTTGTAACGAAAGTGGATTGGTTTAATAGCGTATGGGGTAGATTTGGGCGACGGCACAGTTTTACCAGAATCATTGAGACATGAATTTGATGCAGAGTAATCGACAAAGAGCTTGGCTTTTTCAGCAGGATCAGCTACTACAGCTCCGTCGTGAGACGTCATGGGAGGAAAGGAACATGTACTAAAGTTTTTATTGATGGCTTTAGCTAATCACTGAAATTTACGACTACCCAAAGGACATGAGACTAATTATTTGCACTTACGTTCTTCAAACAACTTTTTGGCCATGGTGATGAGCGACTATTCTTGCGGCAATATAATCGGCTTGATTTTCGACAGATTTATTTGATTTCCATTTGGTATAGAGTTTATACTATTGCGATAATGCATCAGTGCGAGCCTTATTATACCAGGGTTGGGAACGGGCATGACCTACACAATTATATTTTTTGGAAATGTATAACTCCATACCCATCAAGATAACTTCAGTTATTTAAAGAGCAATGTTTGAAGAGGACGACCGTTGAAAGCAATACTCACGCCAGGGGAAGGTTGCAAAAAAATCTCGCAGTTCGCTACATTTAACTGATTTAAAACACTACACAGATCTATCTGTTTTCGAGTAACAGTGGGATTGGATACAGAGGATGTTATTTCGATTAGGCAGTGGTCTGATTGACCAAGTGGGAAAAGGACTCTTGTTTTATAGCCAAGTGGATTAATTGTAAGGAATAGATCCAGGAGATGTGGAGTATGGTTAGGGTTGTCAGAGATTCTGGCTGATTCGGAAATGGTTTCTGTGGTGCTTGTCTGTACAATCTAAAATAACGTGGTGACTATTTTTTATTACACCACGATGTTTTAACTTTGTTTTTAGTAGCTTAGATAGTTGTTTTTTACTGTTATATTTATAATGTGCTTAACATAAGCACTCCACTAGGGCTACTTAAAAAGTTTGTGTATGGCTAGAACAACTGAAGATGCTCGTGTTGTTTAAGCCGACCCATGTGCTGAATCATAAATTAAGGAAGTAATTGCCGAAAAACAAAGGATGGCATTGTATTTCTTAATGATACGGAAGTAGCAAAATCTCACCGAGATTTTGAGTTAATGAAACCCGCATTGATGTTGAAGTACAAACTAATATATCTGGTATGGTCACCACACAAACTTCCGTACAGTCAAGAGACCTAGTTATAACTTATTATCAAGATATTGATATACATAATTATACAGTGTGACCCATTTAGAATGGAAACACGTCTGTAAAATTTGAAGTTTCAACCATTTTTTTAACGTCACGTAATAAAAGATTTACATACTCTGAGACAAAATTTAAAATGTTTATTTCAATTTTCAGGGTATAATACGATACTTTTTCCTAGTCCAAAAACGACTTTTTATTAACGATCTTTTATTAAAAAAATTACTACGCCACTGGATTCAAAGTGCCTCCTAATAGCTGTAACCAAAATCTATTTAATAATAATTAAGGTACGACCATTTAAAGAAAAGAACACACGGTATCAACAGATAGCCAGTAACAGAATTACATATTACTTTAAAAAATTAAACTAATAACCGAACGGAATAATTTAACAAACAACAGTGACAAATAATTAGAAGAATATTTTCAATTGATGCAAAATTTAATTTTATTTTAGATCCTAGTTGCCTCTAATAATCCACCATCTACTTGGGTACATTTATCGTAGCGCTTATGAATGTTTCTAATTGCATTCCTTAGTTGTTGACACGTTGACTTTTTGAGAACGCTGGTTTTTACGATTTATTACCCAATGGGGATTGTGCGCTGCCCAATAACGACAGTTTTGTGACGATACTACTCCATTTGTAGTGAAAGTGGCTTCATCACTAAACAACACATGTTTAATAAAATTTATATTGTTTAAATATTCCCCTTGGTCACATAAACAATATTCCAAACATTTTGCTTCGTCGCCTTCTTGCGATTGTGCGTAAGCATTTTGGTTTAAACGGTTTAATATGGTTTGTTTAAAGGCATGTCCGAACAGTTTTTTGAGGCACATTTAAATATAAACTGGCGTTAGGATTATTTTCAAAATCATCTAAAATGATTTAATCATTACCGTTTCTTCTTTGTGTAAGATTACTTTTTAAAAGAAGTTTTGATACTGCACCAGTTTCATCAAATATTATGTTTTTTTTATTCACCGTACTGCAGCTAATACGAGAACGATCTGCATGTCTTTCAAAAATACTCTACAAACCTCTCTGACACTTCTATGGTCATCTCAAATAGAAACGTAATCTTCATGACAATTAAGATTTAAATTGAAATATTAGGTTTTATTATTAGCTTAATTGCTTGTAAAGTTAAATGTAATTCAGTTACTTTCATTAAATGTTTATGTTTTTTAAAAACAATTTTTCATCCAGTGGTGGTTTATATTTTCACTGCTTTCACTGCTTCACTGCTTTCACTGCTTTCACTGATATCACTGTTTCCTTCCCTGTTTTCATTTCTTCTTTTGTTGATTCTGTTTTAGTTGTCTAGGGATTAGTGATGTTTTCCATATTGATGGTAGTCTCAGAGCATCGTCTCTTGTGTTGAGATTATGTGGGTGTGTTTCAATCTCTATGGCTTCTCTGATAATTCTAGCTGTAAAGTGCTCGATGCTTGCCAACGTTTTTGCGTCCTTAAATTTAATTTTGTGTCCTGTTGTGGTTACGTGTTGAGCCAAGGATGATGTCGCTTGAACTTTATTAACCGCGTTTTTGTGTTCTTCTATCCTTTCGCTGATTTTTCTTTTGGTCTGTTCAATATACGATATCCCGCAGCCTCCACGTGGAATCTCGTACACTCCTTGACTCTCCAACGAGATCTTGTCCTTAGGATTTCTTAAGGTCGAATGAATTTTTCGATACGCCGTGAAAGTTGTACCGTTTTTATATTTTTTAAGACTACGGCTAATCTTGTCCGTTGCCCCTTTGATGTATAGTAGGTATGCCGTGGCAGTTGCAGGATCAGCTGGTTCTTTGTCTTCTCTACTTGAAGGCCTCAAAGTCCTTTGTATATCGTGGTGGTGGAATCCATTTCTAATCAAAGCCTCTCTTATTTTTGTCATTTCTTCTTTGATGTTGCCGGCGTCTGCTAATTTCTTCGATCGATTGATCAGCGTCTTGATGACAGATATGAGTTGACTTGGATGATGATGCGATTTGACGTTAATGTATATGTCCGTGTGCGTAGGTTTCCCGTAGACCGTGTGGCCTAGGCGTCCGTCTTTATTCTTCTTAACTAGCACGTCCAGAAACGGTAACTGATCATTTTGTTCTGTTTCCATTGTGAACTTGATATTTGTGTGCACGTTGTTCAGGTGTTCCAAAAATACCCTGAGTTTTTTCTGTCCGTGGCTCCAGATAACAAATGTATCATCTACGTATCTCAACCATAGCGTCGGTTTATGTGCTGCTGAGTGTATTGCTTTCCCTTCAAACTCTTGCATGAATAGGTTGGCAATGGCAGGAGATAAAGGTGACCCCATTGGTGCTCCTGCTTTCTGGTTGTAACGGTGTCCATTGTACATAAAATAGGTATTAGTTAGACAGTGTCTAGCTAAACTTATTATATTATCAGCCGATTTATGTCTCCTTTGGATGGTCTCAAGTGCCTCGTCGACTGGTATATTTGTGAATAGTGATACTTATCGAAGCTGACTAGGAGCTCTCCTGGTTTAATCGGTTACTGTTGCAGAATCTCAATCAAATCATCGACGTTTTTCACGTAAGATGTAGCCTTGTTAGTGAGTGCCTATAGTACAAGGTACTTAGCTAGCGCTTGTAACGGTGATCCAACAGAACTAACAATCGGCCGTGGTGGGGCACCGTCCTTGTGTATTTTAGGTAGTCCGGCATCTAGACGACTTTTCTCTCGGTATCAGTGTTTTTTGGGTTTATTCATCAATTCGTGAATCCATAATTTTCTTCTTCGTAGTTTTTTTCCAGATACGTCGTGGGATCCGTGGCTATCGGTTGTTATGCTGCATCATTCAGCAACTCTGTCATCTTCAGGTTGTAGTATTCGCTGTTCATTACTACTGTTACGTTTCCTTTGTCCGCCGGTAAGATTATTATGTCCTGGTTATTTCGCAAAGCTCGCAGAGCTGCATACTCTTTGTGAGATAAATGCCTCTTGGGAGCTTGTGTTGTGCTAAGCACATGCGAAACCTGTTGACGTATTATTTCGTCTGTAGTGTCGAGTCTGCTTATAGCTGCTTCTATTCCAGATATTATTTCTTCGTTGGGTATACGTACTGGTGCTACCGCGAAGTTGAAACTCTTTGCTAGTGCAGATTGTTCTGCACTGCTTAATGTGTATTTCGATAGGTTTGTGACTACTTTACTGGGTTCTAAAGTTTCTCTTGCCATCCTCTTCTTTTGTTTGGCGTTTAGGTGGTCAAACTTATTTTTCTGCTTCTGCGATGTTGGAAGCCGGTCGGTTTTGGCTCGGAATTCGGCAAGTTGGTCTACACTTGCCCATAACGTTGGATGAATGGTGTTGCTCAGTTGAAGATGTAACTACAGCAATTCCTTATTGTTCTTATCCAACATGCGTCTGGTATGGATAGATTTCCGTATCAGTGCGAATATATATATATATATATATATATATATATATATATATATATATATATATATATATACAGTGCGGATGATAAGTCTTACCCCCTTTAATCTCCGTTACTGAAGACAAAATTGAAAAACGCTCGGACACGTCAATTTTTATCTCAAACGAGGTGTTTTTTAACAAAAAAAATTGTCACCCCTTTCAGCCCCTCTCCTTGACAGCTACCCACTCCATTTGTTTAAATAGCAAGGGGGGTCGTGCGACACATCGTTGGAAAAGATTTTAAAAGTAGAATTCAAAAATTATCATTTTTAATTTTTTTAAATAAAAATACAAATAAAAATAAACAAACAAATAATATTAAATTAAATCATCAAAAATAAATAAATGAACTGGACAAATTATTCTAATTAACAACTTAATTACTGCAGGAGGTGTTCAAAATGTTCTCCATTTACTTCCTGGCAGAAGCAGATTCTTTGTTTGGTTTTCTCCCTAACCCTTTGTAGGGTCTGCATATCTATTCTGTTGCATTCTTCGAATATTTTTTGACGAAGTTCATCAAGTGTCATCAACTGGCCCGCATACACTTTGGATTTAAGGTAACCCCATAGGAAAAAATCCATAGGAGTCATATCTGGTGACCTAGGTGGCCACTCAATGAACCCTCGACGCCCAATCCATCTCCTCGGATATAAATTGTTTAAAAAATTTCGAACTTGAGCAGCGTAATGTGGCGTAGCTCCATCTTGTTGAAAAACAATATCTTGATTGAATTCACCTGGGTTGGTTCTAACCACATCATTAATTGCAGGGGTTATTTGTGTTTCCAATAGGTTAAGGTAGCTATCCCCCGTTAAGTTACCTTCGATAAAAAAAAGGGCCTATAATGTGTTTCCCTAGTATACCTGCCCAAACATTTAATTTAGTTGGGTATTGTGTGTGGCACTCTCGAAACAATCGAGGATTTTCGTCAGACCAATATCTTATGTTTTGTCGATGTACATGCCCGTTTAAATAGAATGTAGCTTCATCGGAAAAACAAATATGTTGTAAGTAATTTGGAACTTGTGTAATATTATTATCACAATTTCACAATATTGCATTCGTCGATCTGGATCATCCTCTGTCAATTCACGCACCATTTTTATTTTATATGGGTGAAATTTTTGCTTCTTTAAAGTGCTTAAAACGGTCGAATGACTTACTTCGCATTCGCGAGCAACATTTCTACTTGAACTGGATGGATTTACTACAAATTGGCATACAATATCTACTTGTTTTTCCTCAGAAATCTTATTTCTACCAACCCGTTTTTTGTTTTCGACAGAACCAGTTTCAAAAAATTTGTTGATGAGTAATCTATAGCAATGTCGATCAATTGGACGATCCGGAAAACGTTCATTAAATATTCTTACCGCTTCATGAAAGTTACGGCCAGCTTCACTAAATATTAGAACGGCTTCACATTTTTCCACTAAACCACGAAGTTGTACCATTTTGTCTGTTTGGAATACAAAAATTTACAGGGTACCACCAAAACTCACCAATTGTTAATAATTACGCTTTGCTGTTGTCAATATTGTTTAGACTCAATAGTGCTAAATGTTTGTTATTTTTGACAATACTTGTCAAAAACTAGACACGCCAACTAGATTGTTTAAAAAAAGTTTTCTAACAATGATACTTTCTTACCTACAAGGTATTTATTCGGCAATAAGTAAGAATAAAAATGAAATAAACTTTGTTAATAGATTGTTCCATATGAAAGTAAAACCAGTGTACCTGATATGGTATTGTTGAGGATCTTAAAGGAATAGATTGTTATTAACCAGGAGACAACTGAGCTTAAAATAAAGTGTTAGGGAGGAAACCAAACAAAGAATCTACTTCTGCCAGGAAGTAAATGGAGAACATTTTGAACACCTCCTGCAGTAATTAAGTTGTTAATTAGAATAATTTGTCCAGTTCATTTATTTTTGAAGATTTAATTTAATATTATTTGTTTGTTTATTTTTATTTGTATTTTTATTTAAAAAAATTAAAAATGATAATTTTTGAATTCTACTTTTAAAATCTTTTCCAACGATGTATCGCACGACCCCCCTTGCTATTTAAAAAATGGAGGGGGTAGCTGTCAAGGGGAGGGGGTGAAAGGGGTGACAATTTTTTTTTGTTAAAAAACACCTCGTTTGAAATAAAAATTGACGTGTCCGAGCGTTTTTCAATTTTGTCTTCAGTAACGGAGATTAAAGGGGGTAAGACTTATCATCCGCACTGTATATATATATATATATATATATATATATATATATATATATACAAATCTTTTTCGTGGTTGCGCAGTGGTTTGTTGCGCAGGTGTATTGCGCTTAAGCTATTTGCGCATTATTGGGATCCAAATGGGTTTCATTTTTACACTAGCTTCGCTTATTAGATTTTCTGCTAGTACTGTGTATGTGGCTTCTTTGAGTTTCCGACGAGTTGTATGCTCGTCCTTTGCCACTATCTGTATGTTATCCCATTGGATGCGGTGGTCTTCGCTCCAGATATGTTTGGCGATTCTTGATCTTTCTGTCTCGCCTTTGCGGATGTTTTTCTTATGTTCCTTAGTTCTCACTTTGAGTGGTCTACTGCTGTCTAATATGTAAGCACTGCCGCATACACAATTCTTGGAATTCTGGTCGTCATTATGAGGTTTGGTTTTGGTTAGTATTCCCCTAAGCGTTCTTATCGATTTGAAGGCAGTGCGTATCTTGTTTTTGCTGCCTATCCTTCGTATTTTGTCTGAGATACTTTGTATGTATGGTATTATAGCTGTGTATTTAAGTACTTGTTATTCGGTTAACCATTCACGGTTTATGTTAGGTGTTGGATCGGGGTACCCATTTTCTTTAAGTGTTCTAGCGATATTTTTTAGCTATTCAGATGATCTAGGAATTCAGTCAGCTTATGCTTGCCGTGTTGCCAAACTACGAAGGTATCGTCTATGTATCAAAGCCACATCCTTGGTTTTTCCGTGAATTCGGATATAGCTTGTTCTTCAAAGTCTTTCATATACATATTGCTCACTATAGGTGATAGCGGGGAACCAATCGCCATCCTAAACTCTTGTTGGTAGAATGTGTCTTCTACTTGGAAATATGTAGTTCTAATTTATATTGTCAGAAGTTCCATTATTGTGTTTACTAAGAGTTGCGTGCGTCCGCCTAGCGTTTCATCCTTTTTCAGGCCGTCCCTTATGATAGTTAGAATAAGCTCACGATGTGGAAGCTTACCAGTATTTCTTCGTGGTTTGGTTGGAAGTTTTTGACGGTTTCCACTAAGTGCTGCGTATTCTTGACCATAGACTCGGTTTATCCCAACAAGGGAGTGGTGATGCCTAGCAGATAGTGTGCTAATGGGTGATAAGGCGAATTTCTCGCGCTCATACTTGGTTTTAGAGGAATTCCTTCCTTGCGGAGTTTTGCTGTAGTGTGGGGTGAATCCAGTTCTCTAGTGATCAGAGAACTCCCCCTAGTGTTTTACCAGAGTCTGGTATATACGTCTTTCGATTGATGGTGTGAGGTGTTTTTGGTATTTGTTTGTACTCGCCCCCGTCTAGTAATTGTTGGATCTCCATATCCATTACCACAGTTGCGTTTCCTTTATCTGCCGGGAGAATTTTGATCCATGGGTCATTCTTGAGGGGAATAACTGCTCTCCTTTCTATGTTAGAGAGGTTATTTTTAGTTTGCCTAGATGAATCTAGAACTGATCTAACCTTACTTCTGTATTCTTCGGCTTGTTCAGGATCTAATTTTATAGCAGTTTCTTCAACTGCTGTTATTAAATCTATTTTCGGAATATACCTCGGTGTTATCGCATAGTTCAAGCCTTTGTCCAGAACCTTCATTTTACTCTCGTTCAACTGCCGTTTAGAGATGTTTATGACAGTGTTTTTACCGTTGTTGTTGGTTGGTTCTTTCTTCTCTTTCATTAGATTTTCTAGTTTCTTCTGCTGAAGTTCCTTGTATATTGCCCTGGTTTTTGAATATTTGCGTTTAGTAGCCGTATGAAACCATACTTACAAAACATTTATAATACAGAATGAAACAGTTAGCGCGTAAGAATACTTTGACTGAAGGTACTTTTAATCTTAAAGAATATTTTATTCTGTTAATATTACTACAATTGACATTTTCGACTGCCGACGAATGAGTAATTTAGTGTTATGTTGCAGCCATTATGAGCACATTTAATTTATTCCAAACCACATTACAGTATTCTAAAATAGTTTTTCAATGTTAATACAGAGATAAGAATATTGCCTAAAATACGTGTTTTGTTTTATTACAGTAAAGTTGCTCTGCCGCCTACCTTGCAATGTCCTTTCTTTCGTACAAAATCATCAGCATATTTCACCAAAATTGATTTTAGCGGCCACACCTGCTTGAATTAATACAATTGCTAAAAATGATCATTTTTCTTGGCTTATTGATGATCGTAG
Organism: Vesta saturnalis; assembly: GCA_036346205.1. Taxonomy (NCBI): domain Eukaryota; kingdom Metazoa; phylum Arthropoda; class Insecta; order Coleoptera; family Lampyridae; genus Vesta; species Vesta saturnalis. The sequence continues at coordinate 12,263,764 of JARFJB010002087.1, read as the reverse complement.
GTACCTATCAATCGATTAGCTTTAGGCCAGAGAGACTTCTTTCTGCACTTACAAATATATCGCTAATGGTAAGTAGTATCCTGCAGAATATAAATGCATTTGGAAGTGGAGTAAATGTAAAAGTGTAAATATAAGTTAAAAAAGGTTTTCCCATTTTAAATGTATGATTATCGTGGCAACATTGTTTTTTTACTTTCCTCGCAAAAGAAGAAAATCCTATTTTCCCCGCCCTTTTTAGAGACGAAAACAATTGTTTCTAAGGTAATTTAGAAAGGGCCCTTTCTAAGAAAGCGTTTAGTACCTAAGTTAAACCGATCCTATGAAAGATTTCGTTACGGTTATTTAATGTCAAAGTAAGTAATTTTTTAGTTTCTTATTTAATTTTTCTTAATTGTTTATTTATCGATACTCTAAAAGTAATATTTCCGTAACACATAATCTTATGTGGAGACGTTCGGTCATAAAACATTAAACCGTTGTATGTATTGCATTTTATGTTCGCTAATTTGTACATCATTCTTATTACTCTGTAACCCCTCAGTAACACCTATCTCCACCAAATTTTGCTCGAGTGTAGGTTTTTGAATCTTAAATACTTATATAAAGTTTAAAAGCAATCGCTGTTTAAGTTTATAAATTATTGGGGCCAAAGGTAATCAAATCTACACTTACCCTTACCCCACAACCCCACTACCACCAAAAATTATTGCGATCTACATATTTAGGTGTAAAGCACCTAAGGCTAAATTTGCATACAATCGCTTTTCAGATTTGGGAATTGACGCGGTCGGAAGAAAATCACTTTTACCCTTCTTACCCCGCAAGTCTACCGCCACCAAATCTAGAAATTTAAGTCATAAATCCGTATATGAACATTGAAGGCAGTCACTTTTCAAGTTTTTGAGATAACGCTTCCGAAAGATTCATCACAGACACAGATGCAGACATTTTCGAAGTTTGTCAAAACCCTCTGTTTTGGAGTCACTGATTACAATAGCTTTCCCTTTAGGTGGGTCTTATTACGCTTGAACCTGTTGACCTTCCAACCGACATATACATATATAGGCATAAAATGTTATGCAATCGACTTTGTGTGTGGGTACGTGCGTCGGTGCGTGCGTGTGTATGTGTATATGTTTGTGTGCGCGCATGTGTGTACGTGTGTCTGTCCCTGTGCATGTGTCTGAGTCTATGTCTGTGTCTGTGCCTGTGCCTGTGTCTGCGCCTGTGCCTGTGCATGTGTCTGTGTCTATGCCTGTGTGTGTGTGTGTGTGTTGTGTGTGTGTGTGTGTGTGTGTGTGTGTGTGTGTGTGTGTGTGTGTTAGTATCCACGATAACTCCACAGCTACAACACGTACGTACTTCGAATTTGGCATTTAAGCTTGTATTCTTTTTTCTTCAGGAGCTAATTAGGTTTTGGGAGAAGGCGGGTCAGTTGGTAACAATGTTACGTTGGTAACAACACCTAGATCATTAATTGTTGTCGGTTATAGTGGTCAGTGTGAAGTGAGTTTACGTGTAGTGATTATTCTTCTTTGTGTGTTTTCAAAATGTTTACAACTGAGCAACCAGTTATTATTGTCCTTCAGTTGTGATGGAAGTACAATAAAAATTAAGTAATCGAAGTATTTAGTATTAAGTATCCAGGTGTGTCAATACTGACTCGGCAACATAGGCGGAAGTTGATTAAAAAATTTGAAAACACAGGAAGCGTTTTAAATGCCACGAAGTGTGGTCGTCAATGAAAACCTGTAGATGGTTGCTCAAGTACTAATCGACTCGTAAGGCATCTGCTGAACTAAGCATATCGCGAAGAAGCGTACATAGGATGTTAAAAGAATTAAAATTTAAGCCATATGGTTCATCTTTACTCTGCTATAAGCGCTTCATGAGGATGATCACGATAGACGATTGGAATACTGTGAAACAGTCACTATCCGTTCAGAAGCCGACCCAAATTTCTTGCGATTAATTTTGTGGTACCTGAGGCATGTTTCAAACTCAATGGACGTGTTAATAGGCATAACTGCGTGTACTGGTAGGATGCAAATCACCATCATGCAATCCAAGAAGAGCTCAATGTACCTGGTGTTATGGTGTGGGGAGGTATTTCACGCACTGAATTAATAGGCCCCTATTTTTTTGAGGGAAATGTTACGTCAGAAAATTACTTACAAGTGCTGCAGGAAGTGGTGTTTCCCGAACTTGAAAATAATCCTGTTTACAATATTATCACTTATCTGACAACAAAATGGGGCCCCATCACATTTCCGTATTGAAGTTCGAGAGTTTTTAAATCCGAAATATAATGAATGGATTTGTCGTCGAGGCACAATCGAATGGTCTGCACGCTCGCCTGACCTAACCCATGTGATTTTTCGTTGTGGGGTATTATAAAGGAATTTATGTTTTCTGCAAAACCACAAAACCTAGACGAACTAAAAGACAAAATTGAAAATGCATTTGACGTAGTTAATGAAGATAAACCTTTATTGTCGAAAATATGTGATTCAGTTTTTAACCGTTGTATGAAGTGTATAGACAAACAAGGTGGACATTATGAATACTTGAAATCAATGAACTGTATACTACGTAGTATACAGATCATTGCTTGAAATAGTGATTAACACCGAACAATAATAACAACTGCTATAACATTTTTAAGGTATTGTGTAATTACACTGCAACTGGCAATTTATTTGTAAAATATAAAATTTGGAGAAACTGATATGTGAGCCACCCCGTATTAATTTTTTCATAATCGGTTGATGCTTCGGGACTTGTTTCTGTTTCTCCGAATGAAAATTGCTGCTTCTGTCATAATAAATCAGAATGTATGTCTAACAAATCTAATAAGTGAAGTAAAATCTAAAGAATGCGTTACATATTGGGTTTTACATAAGGTATAAGATAATAAGTATAACAGCCTTGACTATATTTTATTTTAATGTTGTGATTATATGTGAAATAATGTGTATGTCCATACATAATGAATTATTTAAATTATCATTACTACTTGGTACTGGCGTATATTACAATTAATTAAGTTATAATGAAGTATTATACTTACCTTAAAATAGCGTATAAAAATGCATAGAACAATACAATTAGTAATACAAGCACGTTACGCTATTGAGAATTTTGAATACAGAGTATTTGCACCTACATGTAATTGTGGATGTAATTTTACCACGTTTGTGATATAATTGCTCGCAGTTAATTTAGATAAGAAGCAATTTATGCAGTTTAAACAATGACAACTTCAATCTTTTGCAAGCCGTTTTAGGGTTGTACTACCTATTGAATTAAAAACTTGCCAATGAAAAACTAGGTAGTTAGACAAAAAGTCGCAAATTCCAAGGCAGACAATAATATGTGCCTAAGGTACACACATGCACGCGCACACGCACACGCACACACACGACGCACACACACACACACACACAAACACAAACACAACACACACACACACACACACACACACACACACACACACACCACAAACACATACACACACGCACACGCATACACACTCAAACACACAAACACACTCTCACACACTCACACACAGACCACAAACACACGCGCGCACACACACACACTCACACACACACACACACACACACCACAAACACACATACACACACGCACACGAATACACACTCTCACACGCACAAACATACTCTCACACACTCACACACAGACCACAAACACACGCGCACACACACTCACACACACACACACACACACACACACACACATACACACACACACACACACATACACGCACGCACGCACGCACACACAGACACAGACACAGACACAGACACAGACACAGACACACACACAGACACAGACACAGACACAGACTCAGACACAGACACAGACACACACACACACACACAAACACACATGTACACATACACACACACACACACACACACACACACACACACACACACACACACACACACACACACACACACACACACACACACACACACACACACACACACACACACACACACACACACACACGCACATGCACACTCACGACCGTACGGGCGCGAGCGCACATACGCCCATACACCCTCATGCCCACATTCCTACACCTACACGCTCACAAGCCCACACGCTTACTCGCCCACACTCCCTCACGATCACGCTCACGATCACGCTTAGGACCACGCCCACATCCACACACATACACACACACACGAGCGCGCACGCACACACACGCACACACAATTCGATCTTGGCGAAACTTTGGCTAATAAGCTAATAAGTCGATTTAGCGATAGTGAAAAAAAGTCGATTACACAACCTTCTATACCTACACTTGTGTATGTACGTTGGGAGGTAAAAATGTGAATGTATGATCTAAATTTATTTAAAATGATAAAAATATCTCGTCAACCTAAGCAAAAAGAATCACCAAGGTCGATATTTTTTATAACACTTCTTAAAAAAACTGTCGAAAGATTTCGCAGTTCTCTGTCAGTCATGCCGTAATTTGTAAGTTTGGTTTATTATTCAATTCAAGCTCATTTCATCTTATTAATCGCGGTTTATACTGGATTAAATCAAGGTCTGTCATGCCCAGTTTTCTCTTAACTTCACCTACATGTAATTGCTTCGTCCATGGTTCCTCGTTCATTCTACAATATGATCTATTAACGGTTTATCGCATACACTCTTCAAAACTCTCATGTCTACAGCATTTATTTGTGTGTTTTTTTTTTGGGCATATCCGAGTTTCACTTCCATACAGTACTGACGGGACAAACACACTATTGAATATCGCTCATTTTACAACTATGCTCATACTTTCATTTTGAATTATGGTTTAGTGCCAATCACTTTCCTTTCGGTATTGACCCGCCGCTCAATTTGAGTTTCATTCTACCGCCTAGAGTGAACATTCTACCAAAATGTACAATCGCATCAACTTGTTACATAACCTCATTATACAGGGTAAACTCCGTACTCTCTTTTTAGATTCACGGTTAAAGCTACCATCTTCGTTTTGCTCACGTTTACCTTGAGAGCCATCTCTCACAGGTTTCATCCAATTTCTTCACCATTTTTATTTAGTTCGACTATATCATCAGCATACACAAGGGCGTAGCCAGGATTTATAACAGGGGGGCAAACCATGGTCCATGGTCGTTCAAAATGTAAAATTTTAGGATAAAAAGAAAAGGCAAATGAAAACAAAACTTTGAGATTTTAATTATACTTAAATTAAACTAATAACAGATAACAAAAAAAATATGCAGAACAGAAAAATATGTATATTTTAGATTTAATTTTTTGTTTATTAAAATTTAAAAATTATTTAATTTATTTTTGCTCTTCCAGGGGGGGGGGGGCAGTTGCCCCTCCCTGCCCTTAGCTGGCTACGCCCATGAGCATACACCAGAGTCGTAGATTCAGGTTCACTAACCATTAAACCATATACTGTCCTATTACATACACAACAATTTAGATGATGGTAATAGTCATAGCATTATTTATAAACCTTATAAAAGCATTTGACTGTGTAAACCATAAAACTCTACTGTCTAATCTAAAAGACTACGATTTACGCCGTTGTATGTCACGAATTATTCGAATGTTATCTCTCTTATAGAAAGCACTTTGTAGAATTCTATGGAACTAGTTCCAAGTTAAGAATCCATTGTAAATGTACGTAGTCTCTTTGGAACATTGTTACATTTAATGTACACCAACGATATTAGTAAACTTCTATCGCTGTTTAATACTGAATATGCAGATTACATTACTATTGTACAGGTAATAAAAATTTAACACAGTTGATAAGTGAAATTAACAGCAACTTAATCTCGATATCAAGGTATTGTATTAATAATTGCATTTCAATAAACATAATAAAATACTTATCTTTTTTGGGTTTTTTAGTGGTGTATGTTTAATTATACAATCTAAACGTTTCGATAACACTTAAGTTATCTTCATCAATAGTAATATTATCTATTAAAACTGTTAGAGATGTTGAAACAATTTTAATAGATAATATTACTACTAACGAAGATAACTTTGTCATCGAACCGTTTAGATTGTATAAGTTAAAATACACCACTAAGAAACCCAAAAAAAGATAAGTATTTTATTATGTGTAACAATGGTGAAAGTTGACATTTTCACATTTCAATAAACGTTTAAAAAGCTTGCAGTACCTAGTTTCATATTATTGAAAGCAATTATACATACAGTCCCCTGATACAAATAAATCAAACTTCT